>JACSZP010011192.1:0-23818 GCA_016161895.1 Pinna nobilis
GGGTTCGATTCCCGCAGTCGCCAATCCGCGGTTGGCCGTCCCTGTCTTTCGGATGAGACAGTAAAAACCGAGGTCCCGTGTCACAGTAGGTGTTGGCACGTTAAAGAACCTCCCTGCTCTACGGCCAGCAGTGCCGAGCACAGGCAAAATTTGTCGCCCTTCACCGGCACACGGTGACGTCTCCATATCAGTGAAATATTTTTGAGTGGAACGTTAAACAACAACGCAACAACAACAACAACAACTTGTCATAGACAAAATTCCAAATTCAATAATCAACTAGAACGTCAATTTGTAAAAACCACAGGTACCAAAGTATCAGCCACCAGAAGAATCGGAAGACATTTATAAATTTGTTAAATATTCAACAAACACGAACCCCAGAAACAAAAAGAAAGGATCAGGTGACATGGAGGAGCAAGATTGCCTTGCTGATTGGCAGCACCCGTTACGAGTCCACAGTAAATTTCAGATGAACAAATTGAGAAACGAATTTTCGTCAATAGATGGTTCAACAACCAAAATCGAACTAGTGATTCAACATTACATTCAGTGAAAGATTGAAATTATTGAAAAAAGGTCAATGTGAAAAGGGAGAAAAACGAAAGTAACATGTCAAAAGACACAAAAAATACACGTGAAAAAAACAACAACACAATGTTCCCCATCATTCTCAAAATATGTCGAAAATTAGATTTTTGTAGATAAAACATGTATACGTAGCTTAACGTAAAGAAAAAAACCAAAAAGGTCAATGCCCTTTGTCCAAATATTCTAATACGAGGGTATGAAACAAAACACAGAGCGAAAGATACAATATAAATCTAAACAGACTCTGAGGGGATTCTACAATGATGTAAGGGGCCGCCGTGACCTGGTGGTTAGCGTGTTTGCCTTCTGATCAAGAGGTCCGCGGTTCGAATCCCAGGCAACTTGCAGTTCGCTGTCCCTGTCTTTTGGATGAGACAGTAAAAACATAGATCCCGTGTCAGAGTAGGTGTTGGCACGTTAAAGAACTTTCCCTGCTCTACAGCCATAAGTGCCGAGCATTGGCAAAAAATTGTCATCCTTCATCGGCACACAGTGACCTCTCCATATATAATATGTTTAAGTAAAATATTGAAAGAGTGGGACGTTAAACAACAATATAATACAAGGATCGTGCTAAGTCGTGGATCGATACACGCCAACAGATGCAACGAACGACAACTCCTCCGAGAGCACCTTGATCACGTTTCAATGTTGCAATGAACTAGGTAAATAGCATATTTACGATACATGTCCAAGAACTAGTTTTCAGTGGTTTAGATTAAAAAGTAAAAGCCGGGACGTCGTGACAAGGCTTGGGAGATTTGGCTGCATAGAGTATATTGTTAGCAAAATATCAAAATATACTATGTCTGTGTATTAATCCTCAATTATTGAGATTGTACAAAATGTATCTGTGTAATAGAACAAGTGCATGTACAGTTCTATGGTGATGATTCTGGTTTCACGTAAACAGTTTTTATTGCCTCCGGGGAAATCAGAATTGTGCCATATTGTTTCAAGTGCATTTCACGTCCGAAAAAAGGGGAAAAATATGTATACGATGATGAACAAATAATTATAAATATCATATGAAACAATGTAAAACATAAAAGGAAAAAAAAGACAAAAGAATTAAAATCCAGTTTCCTCAAATGTGGCGTATTCGTTTTACAAAAAAAGTCGTCAATTTGATAAAGGACAAGTGACCGAAATTTTGTGAAAAACAGTGTATTACTTTTGAGGATAAAAAAACCAAAGAAACACAAAAATTAGAAAAAACCAAACAAGCATGTAAACAAAGAGCACCCAAGTAAAAAATTACAAAAACCAAAAAAAAAAAAAAAAAAAAAAAAAAAAAAAAAAAAAAAAAAAAAAAAAAAAGAAAAAAAAAAACAGAACGAAAATTGATGATAAAAAACAAAAAATACAAATTACACACAACAAAAATAAAAAAAATAAAAAACCACCTCACAAGCAACAAGAACCATACAAGTACCGCCACCAAAACAATTCTCTTTAATTGGTAGACTTACTTTTTCACTTCATTTTTCCAACCTTCCAAACTTCTCATTTTGAAGTGCTTTTTCTCATGCTGAAAAGAATCAAACAGTCTTGGAATCGGAGCAAAGTTCTGGACTAAGGCGTCATATGTTTCCGGAGTTTTCTCAGCCCTTTTTGTGGAGGTCCAGTACTGCTGTGGCGACTGGGCTTGTTTCCGGAACCGTTTCTGTCCGGTTTGAATAATACTGGTTTGGATATCCTTATCATTTAAGGATAATGGTGGTAGCGTCTTTGATCGTTCTAAGGACAGTCCTATACAGTTTCTGTTCTTTCTGAATTGCTGACGAATAGATTGTGTCTCTAAAAATGATTGAAAAAGTAAAAGTTCAGTAATATATGCTTAATACAGTAGAGTGGGTCTATAACGAATCGGCTTAAAGCGAAATCAGTGCTAAAACGGAACAGAACAAAATCCTCCAAAAGAATTACTATTTATCTTTACATGTAGTAAGTTCTGATGTTTAAAACGAGGGATGCCTATTACGAAATCAAAAGTATTGTAGGAAATTAATACGAATCACAAGATATGTTTTAATACCCAAGCACGACAGCAAAGAATGCTGTTGCTATCGACGATAGATTGGTCGCAATGTTGGTCAACGTCCGATCCAAAAACCGGTTACTTATATGGAGAAATCTCTAAATGCCAATGAAGGGTTGATATTTTTTTCTGTGGCCTATGTTAAACCTATATCCATTGAATAGTAAAGGTTCTTGAGTGGGACGTTAAACACCAACGCAATAAAAACAACAGTAAAGGTTCCTTGCAGTACTGGAACTGTTACGCAGGACCTTGGGTTTTAATGTCTCGTCGGAAGACTTCAAATTTTGGCCTCAGAATTTAGAAAAAAGTGGAACATCTTAGATCCAAAGAACAAATTTGGCTAGTAGTGGTCAAACGGTTAACCCGGGTTTTATTTTGTTACATATAGTATGTCTATTTAACTGAGTACCTTTGAAATGGTTACCTTCTGTAAAGCATTTCATTTTCATATCAATTTGGAAATCCGTTTTATCTTTTATTCGTCCGTTATTATACATAACCTTTAAGTTTTGCTTAACTTGTTTTAGGCCATGATTGACAACAGAAATCGTTAGAAATACATGTATTTGTCTTGTGCAATGCTAACACACATATTGTATAATACATTAACCTTTAATTTACTATTGTTCATTTCAAAATTAGAGGGAAATGCCGAGATGAGAACTAAGATTGAGCTTAAATTTTGTTTGTTGACCCGAGACTTCGTTTGAAACTGGAAATTATTTCCGCTTTCAAGCAGAGAGTGTCGCGAGTGCTGTTGAACTTAGCATGTATCACATGAAACCGAAAGGGAGATAACTTTTAAAATCAAATTATCGGTTGTTAAAATAGTGATTAACGGATAAACTTTCAAGAAATCATGATCCTGCACTTCAGAAATTCGCCATGATTTATTAGGTGAAATCGACTCTACATCAAAATTATATACAGAGGTATTCAGAAATTGATACAGGCGCTTTTGAATAAAGTCTAACAGTATCTATACAAAAACGGATAAAAATGCATACATTATTATTTAAGGGTGAAACGCGATATCTCTGTCGAACTAAGAACTGTTTAATCTTGTGATAAAAAAGTGCTTACTCATGACTATTATTATGGAAAAAGTTCCTCTAAGATTTAAATCGCAAAATTTTTAATCTTGAGTGTTTTTTTCTGTTTCAGTGGGATATAAGTTTGATATCGGCGTTACGTATTCAACTTACAATGGTGTTCAAGTTTCAAAGAGCTATGAGCTTACAGATAGCAACAAATGTTAAGTTTATGCATTTTGGATTTCAAGACTTTTCAAGTAAAGAAAAGGGCCCGAAATTAAAAGAATGTTTTAATGAATTATAATTTTCTGAAGTAGAAACAAAATGTCCATTGTCTTAGTTGGTTGTATTATTGTTAATAGTTCCATTCAAGAATATTGCACATATACGGAGGCCCAGTGAGGGGCTATAATTGTGGCCAACATGTCCGAAATGTACGGCGATTGAGTAGTGAGGTTCGCCAATGGTGACACAGGATCTCGGTTTTGACTCTCTCTTCTGAAGGACAAAAAAAAAGCCAACGGAATTCGCAGTAACCTAATTCGCGCTGCGGATTCGAACTATGTTCCATGACCGCATGAGCAGAAAGTCAATGGCGCTGTAAATTTTTAACCTCCCTGCAAGCAACACGGAAGGAACGATTGAGCCCGTGTAGTAGCGGTTTAACCTCATTGTCTATATATACGCTTCAGGTGAAATTTGAAAACAGTTGATATTTAAAAAAAAAAGAAATTGAATTCCGTTTTTAATGGGACACCAAAGAAACATTAAAAGTCATAGAGATTATAAAGATTATGGACCGTGGTGGATTTGAAATATTACTTACAATACCTTTTCTCATAAGGTCCAGTTTATTCAAATCTGTGTTAAGCTTCTTCACACGTTCCGGTCCAACGCCTGGTTCGTCCTGCTCTTTAGGTGACTGGATTTAAATAACAATAAACAGTATATAGAAGCAAAAAGAACAGTAAAATCTCTGAATAAAATCAAGATTTGTACCCCCCCCCCCTTTCTTCGCTTCCCCACCCCGAAAAAAGAAGAAAGAAAAGGGAGAATATCGGTGATTCCAAACATACGACACTTCTATCGAGCCATTGAATTTAAAACAAGATACAATATATATATGTAATATTTTAATACAAATTTTTTTTTTTTGTAAAATGTTCAATCAATTATCAAATTTCCTTGCAATTCTTGCATCACGACCGTTTCTTTAAAAGCTTGGGAACTTTCCGAAAGAAAATAAAAAACAAAACACCACAGATTCTGCATTCATTCTAGTTTGTCTGTTGTAGTTAAGAAATAAACTGCAATAATGTTAGATACAGACATAAATCATAAAAAATTCAAATATAATTTGATGCTGCAGAATAAGGTAGGAGTACCTACCTCCTCAGCCTGACTCGCCATGATGTAGTTTTTGTTTAGATTCCTCTTTCAAACCTTAGAATTTAGATCACCGGTAGGTCCATAGCATTTCCTTCTCGTCAAACAATAATGGTTAACAGACTAGAATGGTGCATTTAGCAGACGAGAATAATTTCCACACAATAAAAATATTAAATCCGAAATAAATCAACCATGGGATACTTCTTTATTGAAAATATCCAAAGAAAAGAAAGGTATTATAAAGCGATTAATTCCGTCAACTTTAATTTGTTTTGGTAATGGTACATGGTTATTTCGTAACAAAGAATTATTTTTTTCGTGTGTAATAGGTAGACACACACAACGATTTTCACCTGCGAGCGTATTTAAAGTATAATTTGGACCAGTCAACACTTCATAAAAATTTAAAAGACCTATATTCGCTTAAACCGTAAACGCGCAGGAAGGCATTGACAAGGCTATTTTCTTAAGCCTTTCAGAAATCAAGTATACATTTACTTAATTGATCGTAGTTGAATTAATTGAACATGTTGGAGATACATATAATGTAGGCAGGGACAGGAAGTTATCTTTCGCGAAGAGAAAAATTCTCGTCTTTTAATTTTGTTAACCTTTTCAACCCAAATACGAGTACCTCATAGTTCGATACTCGTTTCTGTTTTCTTAGTACAGTCTATTGCGGTCTGTAAGGATGAAACGGAAAATAATAATTCACGAACGTGGATAGAGCATTTATGACCCCTTATTGGCGTGATCGCTTTCATGTCATGGGGTCATGAGTTCCAACCCGTTCAGCGGAGGTGGCTTGTTTTTCCTGTCCTTTGCATGTGACAGTATACAATTGTTGACTGGGTCCGAGAGCAACAGCAATTTCGTTGGCACCCGAGGTCGCGACTATTGCCCGATGCGAAGCGGAAGGCAATAGTCAGGAACGAGGGTGCCAACAACTTGATGTTGNNGAGAAATTGACCATGTCAGTTTCGAGGCTGAACCCAAATAATAAATCATACATAGATGCTTTAGCATTTGTCGGATGCTCGTTAAGTATCCCTATCAGGCCTTTATAACATTTACCATGTTTTTAATGTCACGGTTATTTGATATTCCCGTGCACTGATCCTCGTCGTAACTTCATCGTGATACTGCCATTATTTACACCGGAGATGCAGACGCAAAATATATTCATGGTCACAGCTGCATTTGAAACGTCAACCAATCAAATTGCAGTATAGTCAAAATTGCGGGAAATTCAAAGTGTCTCCTTAACAATCACGAGAGNNTTTCCTCTATAGTTTATATAGGGAATTATAAACATGAATATAACAATTTGAATCGTTGTCGTCCCCTGTCTTTGAAGGTGCAAAAAATTTTAAGAACCCTCATATCTCAATGACCCAAATACCGAGCTAAGACAATATTTGCAGTTCTTCGATGGCGTTTCCATATAAGTTAGTTGGTTGAATTCTTGTTCAACGTCCCAACTCAAATTCTTTCACTTACATGGATGACGTCACCATGTGCAGGTGAAGGGCGACAAGTTTTGCATGATTTTGCTCGGCACCTATGACCGTACAGCAGAGAGGTTTCTTTAATGCGCCAACACCTAGTGTGACACGGGACCTCGTTTTCTACAGTCTCACCCGAAAGACAGGGGCCGCCAACCGCGACGTAACCTACCAGATGTCAATGCAGAATATTTTTCCATTAGCTCGACACTAAATGCCATTGAGTAGTGCCGACACCTTCTGGGACATTGGACCTCGGCTTTCAAGGCCTGACTCGCACTACATGCAACGTGTTATTTAAATACCAAGCGTCTGCAAAGGATGTCCCCTTCTCTACTGAAGGATAGATCGAAAATAGAGTCAAACTGTCAATGACACTTGATTAATAAGGCTGAAAATAAAAACACTGAAATTATATAATAGATAAGGAGAAAATGCTTTTAAAACCACAAATCGATTCTGTAAGCCCTCGTCTATTCACTAAAAATATAATTAGAGACCAAAGTTATCTTCTAAATGTGATAATGAGATCTTATTTATTAGGTCGACCATGTTCTTCACATAAACCAATGTCCAAGTAAAAAAAAGCACCTTAAATCAATAATTTACAGAACATTGTTGTAAATAGCGAAGTTTAAAAAAGGGAGGCAACTCGTCTTAAACTGTGGTTGTTGGAAAGTGAAATTTGTCCTTGATGAGTTATCATTCCTGGATTATGAAGTGGTGACTTTTGTTGCTGTTGTTTTTAACGTCCCACTCAAGAATGTTCACTCATATGGAAACATCAACGTGTGCCGGTGAAGGGCGACAAATTTTGTCTGGGCTCGGCACAACTGGCCGTAGAGCAGGGTGTTCTTCACGGTGCCAACACCTAACGTGACACTGTGAAAAAAGTGAAAATAACGAACAGTGGTCGGTCTCATAAATCCTACAATAAGGAATACAAAATAAAGAATTGGACAAATACGGACCCCTGGACACACCAGAGGTGGGATCAGGTGCCAAGGGGGAGTAAGCATCCCCTGTCAACCGGTCAAACTCGCCGTTAATATGAAAAAAAATCATAATTTCTCAACAATACTAAAACATAAGAATGGTATTATAGGAACAAGCATTGTGTAAAGCAGGTACATAAAAACAATTGCATGTACACTAGTGCCAACATCATGGATGTTTTGATTTTGTCGTAGAACGATTAATTACTCTACATTCACGTGTTAAATTGAGTAGTTTTCAGTCATACACAATCTGCAAGGCGAGATACAATAATCAAATAGAATAAAAGTACAAATAAAATGGAAGGATAAATGGACAAAACACTATGGCCCGCCGCCAGATTTGTGATGTACATAATAACCGATCATATATGAATATATCTCTTATCTACTTAAAATTTTCGGAAAAGTGCATCGTCAAAGGGATGGGGGATCGTGAAATCCCAAAAACCCTCTCTAGACCCGCCAATGAAAAAGAAATCCACTTTTCTGTACTCTATCAATATAAAATCGGCTCCAATAGCTTCATTCAAAATTAACTTGATAGAAGTGCAGTGTCAAGGCTAGATTAAGGCTTCATGCAGTGTTCCCCGAAGTGTAAACACTCGACAATGTATCATAATTGAGGTCAAGTAGGTGCATTTTTTAGAAAAGAAAAACTCCAAGTTCAACTCTTTTCTATACAACCTAATCCACTTCATTAGTTCTTCTCTGGTCTAGAAGATAGTACAAAGACTTTGGAGGATGGCGATCCCGACTTTTTAAAATCAACGGTAAGCAATTTCGATTCACCAATTCCAAAATGTTGTTTCTCATATACCGGTTTTCAACGCTTTCGACGAGCTCGATTTATGAGAGAAAACAACAGAGCTCGAGATATGAAGAACTTCGAATTTCTGAGGTTCTTGGTCGTTAATATCTCTTGGCTTTTCATTAGCACACTAGACTTGCGACTGATTGGTTCAGCATTCGAATTCTTGCTGCTGAAAAAATGGTTCCCGCTACTAGTGTTGTTATATGCCAAGAATTTATTTGACAAAAAACAAATCGGCGCATTTATGTATCGAAATAAGGAGTTGAATGTCTCAAGAACAAATTCAAATGGCTTCATTTTTGTGTATTGCATATCTCTTCTCTACTCTCTTCCATCAATAGAGTTGATCTGCACACAAATACTAACTTGTTAAATGTACCGGTATTATAATTTACGCTTTCCTTTGACTCCATAGTCATTAGGAATTAAATCATACAAGGTACGACGAAAACACATTGGAAATTGATCTTTTAATTTACATGTATTTATTTTTTCATTTTTCATTTCGTTATGGTTAAGGGTTCAGATAAGGTCCCATGTCACAGTGCCTTTTTGGGTGTTGACACGTTCATTGCTGTCCAATTGTTCTAAGTGCCGATCGTATGCCAATATTTGTAACCTTTCACCGGCATAACATAACGACGCCATTTAATTGAAAGATTCTTGAGTGGGATATGAAACAACAACAACAGCATCATCATCATCATCAACAACAACAACAACAACAACATGCACAACACAGACACAGAACCATCTGTTTATTATACCTCAAGAAAATAACGTTTTCAAATGTACACTTAAACTTAAATTACAATTTTTAAAGGATTTTTCACCCGAAAAATCGGTTTTCTTTTTCAACCTTAAAACTGATTAAAAATTATGCTTGGATTTTTCCTTTTTTTCAATTTTGTTTTACCTTTAGACGATAGAGCGACAATCTGAAATCTCGAGTCAGTGATTGGCTTTTGTGCAATAAAAGTACATGTTCTCCGATTCGTACTCCCAAATGTTTGTAGTATGTATCAGCCTGGTTCCTAAATGATATCTCAGGTGTATATTGGTATTGCCATATGACAGCAATAAAACGTACAATCATGCAATGAAAAAACTGGATATTTCCAAAACTCGATTGATAATAAGATGAAGCATGCCTGGTGAATGGACAAATAAGCATCATGAGACCAATTTTTCTTTAACTGTGGTAAAACTTTTAGAAAATATAACAGAAAAATAAACCCGTAACGATATGGAGCGATCAATTATATTATATATGATTTATTATATATTGAACAAAACCTAATTAAATAATTGAATATTTGCCTCTGTGGCTGCTATTAACATTTTGTTTACATGTGTAAAGAACAAAGAAATAAATTCATTACCATTGGAAAAATGTGGCGAACCTTTTAGTAATAATAAAAAATGCCTTAGTACACATTTGTACGTACGTACGTACAAGCAAAGAAACATACATACATACATACAACATACATACATACATACATACATACATACATACATACACACATACATACATACATTATGAACCTTAAAAATGTAAATAAGAGATAAATAAAGTCAATGCGATTGCAAAAATATAAAGATGTTCAAATATCGTTAAATTATACAATGAGTCATGCCTCACAGAGTTAAAAATATCGAACGGTCAATTTTTATTCGGATTTTAATAAACCACCTATACTATATAGATATAAATAAGAAAGTAATAAATTCGCTACGATATATATGTATATATGTCAAGTTTTAGTCGCGAATCTCTTATTCCAATGGTAGTACTTAAGCTTTATGGAAACATGGCGACATGGGGATAATGCCATCCGTTACTTTATTACAAACTGGAAGGATTTAAATCATACTGTTATAAAGAATTCCCCCATTAGGGATGGAAGAGATTTAAATCCTTTCTAAATAGATATAGATTTCGGTTCGGGGAATGTTTAATAAACATGGAAAATAGAGAAAAACGGTAGTTATATGTCATGATTAATCCCCACGTTGACAAGATTCTGTAACCTTGCAACGCAAAAATACTGAGGAATTTTTAGTGTCCCAGTTGGGATTGGCTATTTAAGCTTATATTCACTGACTGACTTCTATAAAAATTGTGCATCTTAGACAACAGAAATTGGTTAATATTCCAAAAAAATCAAACCGTTCCTTTAAATGAAATATTCATGATTAGCTATAATTCTTCATGTACGGATCTTTCTATAAAAGGTGAAAGTCTTAATGATTTTTTTTCTACTTTATGAATCATACTTGAATCTTTCGTCTATTTTTGTCAACAGAGTTTAGATTACCATAAAATGCATCGGCAATGAAAACAGAGGTAAACCGAGAACGGTCTGGTGAGCTTTCGCATAACCTTTATTCACTAGAACCCCCCCCCCCTCTTTTTTCCTTTGAATTCCAAGAAGCTTCTTAAGTGTTGAAGAATATATGACAGTTAAAATTACATGACGGTAATGAATTTATAGAGTACCGGATATTGTCTTATCTTCTTCGAACCGTTCAATTAATGACACTTCCCTTATTTTGTAATCGCCATCGCTTGATCGGCTCATCGTCATCGTTTATCGGGTCATCTTCATCGTTTATCGTGTCAATATTGTGTCATCGCCACCGCTTGGAAATGTCATCGATTTTCAACCATGCGCCATCGTATTATCACACAATTGTCCTACAAAATCATAACACGGTGATAAGGTACTTGACCCTTTTCGGATTCCAAGGAAAATAAACAACTCAAGCAAACCCATATCCCAATCACCTTGTTTTAATTTCCTCTGCTTCCTATTTAGGTTTATACACAGTTAGCTTCTTTTAGATTCATTTGATAACTTTAACAAGATTTTAAATAATCAAATACGAAACTACGGAATAGCGGAAATCATTCTGAATGACACTTGATTCAATGTCATTTGAAGCCATATTGCGAAGTTAGCGATGTCAAAAGTCTCCACATGATTGTAATCGTGACTAGCATTGACCTATCGTTCTAAATTTATTTCCAACAAGATACTCGACTCCTTATAATGAAAATAGCGTTGATGAGTATTTTCCATCAATGCCTAAGAAAATTACGCTTAACACCCAGAATCACTTTACCTCTATTTGATTTATTCGCCTAATCAATTACACTTACAATACCTGCCTCGTCGCCGCATTTTCTAATTAAGACTTTCATATTTGTAGGTCAGGTATATCGTTATGTGCGATTTTCGATTCTCTGCTCTACGAAACGTTTATTTTCAGATAATTGTATTTGATTTCTGCAACTATGACGGTATTATTTTCGTCGCCTTTGATAATCATTCGGCTTTTCGAAATGTCATGAACGAGCCGGAGAGGAACTCTCTATTTCCGTGAGGGAAACATTAGTCATCATCAATTCTCTCTCTGGAGTATAAAATTACTTAATATCAAATTTCATTCTCAAACCTCTTTGTGCTTGACATTCGGTTTTATGGTATATTAAGTCTTGAGTAATAGATTTTTTTCTAAGAATGGTGTAACTCTTTACTATGTATAATACCAATGTGCCACAAGGCTTAAAGCAAATGAACAATTACAATTATTCTCTGTTATTAAAAAAAGTTTCAGTTGCGTAAAGAAAGAAATTTCATTGTTTGAAAATAAGGGAGATGAACAATAAAATAGTGCAAAACACTTTTCTTTAACTAAAGTTAGGGTTTTTTCTGCTCATATTTTAATTCTTGAGTTAAATTATAATTTTAATTACACCGAATTTAAATCATGTCTAATCACAATAATGGGGATACTCGATTTATCTTTGAAACTGATTATTATGATGCAAGTAGCTTCCTATTTATAAAACTGAAATTCTAATTAAGAATTTATAACAACGACAACAGGTGGATGATATTATCATCGGCATATTTAATAAATCTTTTTTATTCTAAGGCACCAGAATATTACCAAAATGGTAAATTCATTTTCATCCGTAATAGATAGCTTTGCATATTTAATATCTATTGAGACGACTATTTTTGGATGAAAGATAGAGAGAAAGAAAAACAGACACAGACATAGTAGGAGAGACAAACAGACAGAAGGAGAGAAAGGCAGAAAGATGGGAGAACTATCTTAACTAATTATTTGAGAGAGGGAACTTAAACCCCCTTAAATTACAGGTATCTTTGTTTATACATATATATCAAAGTTGAAGGTTTAAGGAGACAGACGAACAAAAGTATCCTCCAACGGCTTTGTATATGATTCATCAACTTGTCCAGATTCTTTATCAGAAAAGTATGCCACAAAACGACTAGATTTTCCTGATGACTCCATGAAGGAATTAAATATTTCATTAAGTCCATTAGTATAAAAGAGGTCTCTCGAACAACAAGACATTATCAGCGCAATTCTGAATGAAATACTGGATTCTTGTGTCATGTCAACTAGCGGAAAATTACAGAAGTCGGTCAGAAAAAATGGGTTATATTTAATGGATTTTTGCAACAGTCACGGGAACAAATAAAACATTACACTGAGAAAACCGCTTTTTTCCAAACATTTAGTTCATCTATGATCTAAAGTTGTACATTTGATTAAATCCCCTTAATGATACAGGTGTCTCGATTTTGAAATATATATTTTATAGCTAAGTTAAAAGTTCATTCACTGTAATATGAGTTCAGAACTGGGAGCAATTTCTCGACAAGTGTCATCTATGCGATGATTGCAATGACGTCCGGCGATTTCGAAACAGAGACCCATCAATCAATGTCCACGTGCTTCAATTTTTGCAGTAGCAGTCGGTAAGAACATTTCTGAATCGACTGAACATTTTGTCTGCTTACAGAAAATCATGTAACAAACGATACATTTTATTTTCTTTTGTTTATTTTAATCTACAAGGTATACAACGCTGTAACACACGACGTTTATTCTTGCTTTCTCAAAACCTTGTTTATAGAGGTAAAAGTGCCATTGATCTGGTATCAGCTCACGACTTTCTTACAATGGTTCTGTGACTAGGGTAAATGCCTTATCTTAATAAATATAACTATTATATAACTACGTGATTTTTTTGGATTTTTTTCTAACCGATTTGCAAAAGTTGTAATTCAGTGTAATTTATTATCTTTCTTTAAGTTTTCGATATACTGTTATTCTAGTTTGACACCAACAATATCAATTTAATTTCAATAAAACGACGGAGTGATTTGTTTATTGGATAAAAACTGGTTGGTGTAAGACATCATAGAGACGTTTGAAATAACCAATTAAACGAAAGACAACACTATAATATAGAAAGAAAAACACTACAAAAATAATCCTTATAACAACACAAAATAAAAATAAGGAGTTCATGTGCTTCGGAAGGGTAAGTAACTTCTAGGTTTCGCGAGGCGTATGTTGTGTTATTCATGCTGGTTGCAACTTCGGGACTAGGATCTACTGTATACCAAGAAACATTCGTTGTTTATTAACATTCGCTAGTTTGGCGGTTGGCGTTTAACGGGGAATATCAATACACTTAAATGTTATTGTGATATATGTGTGGTTATGTGATATCGACCGTGAACCGTGAAAGTATATACCAGTGAAATAATTTTAATTTGAAAATCCGCAAAAATTAGTACACGCATTTATTTCTTGTTATACAGTATCCGATAACAGTCGTGAACGAGATTTCACCTATATCAAATAACAAATCTGCTATTTTTCACTTCATATACAATTAAGCATCTTTATACCATTCATAATGAATATCTTGCCGATACATATTCGTGGCACTTTCGACCAGCAATGATTTCGCAGTAATGTCAATACCAGCGGAGAATCTTGCTAAAATTGCTGTTGTAAATGCCGAAATAGTCTATAATAGATATAAAGTAATTCACTGTGGATGATCTCCTAAACTGGTTTGTCACTTTAATTGTTGCTTAACGTCCAACTCGAGACTATTTTACTAATATGGAGGGCTATCATTTTTGTTTATGTTCGTTACTTATGACCATTACCATATGATCTTTTAAGCAGCCACAAAAAAACAAAAAACAAAAACAAAACAACAACAACAACAACAACAACAACAACAAAAACTCTCCCATGGCATGAATCCTCGGTGTTTTATTGTCTCATCCGAAAGAAAGAAAACCAGCAGGATTTGTGCCGCGGATTCGAACACATTACTTCATGATGAGAAGGCGATCCACGGAGCCATGGCTGTTCAATCTTCTAAGATGGCCTTTGATCTAGGTTTCACTGTACTGTAGCGTCTATACTTCATTTAATCAGAATAAATACGATCTTGATAAAATGTTGCACAGACCAATGAATTGTCAAGCTAAACTATTCCATACGCCAATAACAAACATCAGCTTATTGGCCTAGTTATGATTTTTGTACTAATAACAGCTATCTGCTTTGTTGGTCATCGAGTTGTTCAGTGTCCGCGTAATACTCGAATCCAACACGGAAATTGCGAATAGCTTCTTTCAGGCAGACACATTTTTAATCGGACGTACACATAGTGTGAAGAATGCCGATCACATTTTATCCACCACAGACCGTTCTTGTCATATTCCCTCCCCGCTTCGGTAAACAAAGATTTAATCAATCAGTTCAGCAAAGAAGAAAACGTCGGATGGTGATATCAGATGTAATAAGGAGGATACTTTTAACGTTTAAATGTTATCATTCAGTTTGGTCATACGCCCAAATTAATCCGTTCCAGAAATCTTCTATTTCAAAAAATTTACGTTTTGTTGGAGCTTCTAAATGTTTGTAGAAGCCCACAATGTTATCCATTTTGCTGATATTTCTAAGAAAATGATTTATTTCTGTACGCGTCAAATATGATGCTTACACAAGGAGATGAATGTGTTTCGTTTCCGAATTACGAATGCATAACGCGACGGAGGTTTTTATTAATAGTTATGTGTTTAATAACGCTGGCCACTTATTTAATGATCGCAACTCATCTCTCGATAGACCACATCGCACCACCAGAAATTCTTTCTAGAATTGTTATAGGTCGACCTCATGCAAGTTTTTAATAACGAAACCAAAGTCAAGCTAGACTTTTTCAAGTCTGTGTTAAGGTCACAGTGCATTTTTGCCAAAATTGTAAACGCATGCCAAGTTCAGGACTCAGATGAAATGATCTTTTTTTCAATAATTCATCGATTATTGAGCATTTCCTAAAGGCTGGCGGATTTGAAAATACCGATGAGACTCGTAAGAAGAATACGAAAGTAGGTATCATATTCGATACTGCTCACAGATAGGGCAACGTGGGTGGTTTGCATGTTTACTTACATCATTACCAAAATATACAATTATTGCATTTTAAAGGACAAGGGATAAAGAATAAAGATCGAATTAAATACAATCAGACTGAATGCCCCACTCTTGAGCTTTAAAGCCGAAATTAAGTAGATTTTCTCAAAATTGTATCATGTCTTTAGATAGGTCAATGATTCAACATTTATTCCTTATTTTGTCGGCAATCTATGTCAATGAATTATATTTGAGACCTCTTCACTGCCGATTTTATCTGTTTTTTTTTCAACTAATAAGGCTTTGCCTGCCCAGTAATAGGTTTCATAAAATCGCAGAGATAAAATAATGGCGACGTTTAATTTTCTGTCATTTCTTGGTCAAATGTCTCTGAATCTATTTTTGCAATTATTGTTAATACACATAATGATAATATTGTTGTCCTTCTACTATGTTGCTTGCAAGGCGAAGACTCGAGAGGATTGTTTACAATTTGCATCAATAAATGGTGTCTTTTTACCTAGTCATTTAGACAACTACCATTCAAGAACATCCGGTGTTACTGGAAATTTTGTCATCCAAAATTATAGGCTTATTTGTAGAAGATGGCGATCATTTCTCTCCCTGTCTGTCTGTTTCATTCCACCTGTCTATCTCTCTCAGCTGTATGCATCGAAGGAGCTTCTAAATGAAAACTTTTATTCCGTCATGAGAAAATGTGTCATTTTTCTCGCCCATTTTGTCTGCCTCTGCCTCTCCCCTCTCTCTCCATACCGAAGTCTCTCTCTCTCTCTCTCTCTCTCTCTCTCTCTCTCTCCCGTTATATATATAATTCATAGATTAACGTTTTCAGCAAACCGTCGGAATTCAAATGAAAACCAAATGTGTCCCTTTTTTACCTCTTTATCACTTTCCTATGGGGCAGAAATTGCCCAGAAACTTTCGACCTTTTAATTTCAAATTGATGTATTGACTACTCATTGATAATTAAAATAGACATCTTTCGCACATAACAACGAACTAGACATTTAGTTCACCACAGCATAAACATACATTCATCTAACTAACATTGCATAACATTGAAATTATTGATAAAGGTGTTGGTTAATTATTTGGTTGTATTCGTTTAACGTCTCAAGAATATATCACCGCAGCTTATCATATCATTTTTTTATTTAATAGTGAAAAAGGTACTTTTGAAAACATCCGGTTCTCTACCCTACCCAAAATATTGGGAATTATGCGCCCCATTGATTAAGTCGAATCTCCGATATCTAGGATTAACACATCTATGATGATCATCAGAGATAAGTCACGTGACATGGATTTGATGTAAGACATCAATGTAAACAGTTATTATGTAATTTTTGTCCAATTTCTAAATTACAGACGGTGTTTTCCCCATCCTCCTTCAATAATTTGATTAAAACGTCTGAATGTTCTGTACATGTATCTATAAAACTATCAATTTTGGATTCTCAGACCATTAAGTTATGCTTAAAACACAAGGGATTAAATCTTCATTATCTGTTCGTCGAATTTGCCCATAATTTGATTGCCCTTCGCTTATACATTTCCTTTAATCATTTCGATGACTTATATGTACCATTTTTCCCATGTATTCCATACTTAATACTCCATAAAATTTGGAATTTCGAATAGCTCGTCGTATTTTTTAAATGCAAAATGGGCAAATATTTCCCTCGAAATATATTCCCTTTTTAAAACGTTTGGTCCTTGTTCTTTTTCATCAAATTCATACACGCGCTACATTGCGCAACTCTTACTAAAATTTTAAATCTTTACATGATTATGGGTAATTTAACTGGTCAATTTATTCGTAAAACGTACAAAATATGGTCAATTGAAAAATGTCTAACTTACTATTACGAGTGATTTTGATTGATGATTTTTTTGTGAAAAGGGCTCCAGGTGCCTCGCAGGAGTAGGCATCCACTGTTGATCGGTCACACCCGCCGTGAGCCCTATATCTTGATCAGGTAAACGTTCTAATCCCTAGTCAAAATCAGTGTGTGAAGAACGGTCTTACAACCGTTATGAAACGTGTCAGACAGCATTCGACCAAATGACAGGCCGTATCGGCGAACCAGATCATCGTGCCGACCGTAGAATGTACGAAACGCTTACTTTTACCGAGACTGTTGGAACCCCTGTAACATAAACTTGCTTGTCAGTAGCCTATCTCGATTAATGGAAACACATCAATCAAGTGTGGTCTCATATGCAAAAGCGTAAAAACACTGATAACAATAGCAAATAAATATACGTAAATGATTAAAAAAATAAAAAAAATAGATAAATAAGTAAATAATTGAATAAATGAAAAGGTAATTAAATAAATGAATAAATGAATAGATAAATCAATCAATCAATAAATGAAAAGGTAATTAACTAAATCAATCAATCAATCAATCAATTAAATAAATAAATAAATAAATAAATAAATAAATAAATAAATAAATAAATAAATAACCCATATTAAGAACAAAAATAAAAAATAAATACATAAATAAATAGATAAATAAATTAATAAATAAATAAAGCACTAATTACTGGTATTAGGTCGGAAGGGAAATCTTACTCCTCCATGGCACCTGATCACACTTCTGGATTGTTCTTGATCCAATTGTGTCTGTTTTGTCTTTTGTGTTCGTTAAATGTTAATCAAATTTGTATAATGCATTGATTTATTTGCCAATTGATACTTTGGTATTTATGACTTTTATATTGTTTTAGTACTATTCTGCTTTTGTTTGATCTTTGTTTATTCTTATTTTTTTAAATTTTTATACAGTGAGCATGGTTTGTAAAAAAAATTAATATCTTTTGAAATATCTTGTCTTAAATGTTCGTATATTTGTTGCTTTGTTTGCCAAATTTGTCCCGGTAACTAACGAGGAATCAATCTCTTGTAGTACTTCATGTGTATAGGAATCAATTTCAAACGAAAAAGAAGAAAAATTAATCTAATACCCCAAGGGTATCATTTGATACAATCAAAACTGCAATACTTTTGTTGCGTAGATTTCTCTTGAAAAAGACTTGGGGTTTTATTATTCTTTTTATTGTCATTATTTTGTTTAAAAGCTTGCCTAGGACTGTTATGTTTTCATCTCAATTTTGCTTGTGCCACTTGTCTCAAAAGCCATCGGAGAAATTAATTATGAAACTTGTCGTGTATTGTGAAATAAATTTGTAATGAAAAAAAACCCAAAAACTAAGTTCCTTAGGGTCTTTTAGAAAATTCACCAAAATAACATATTTTGGAATTGCCTAGTTTGAGAGTTAAGAGTAACGCTTTTAATGAAATAAAAATCCTTTTTGTTTTGTAAATTTAACTGCTTCAGACCCATTTGCTTGACTGTCTATTATTCCGTGTTTTATGTCTCTCGACGTCCCAGTAGGGTTCATTTTATTGTCAGTAGTCTTTTGAGCTCTTTTTCTTTGAAAACACTTTAACCCGTTCTAAGCAGATCATAAAATGAACCATAAAACTTGTCCTTTACTTTGAATTCTGAACACTTTTGAACTCGTAATGAGCAAGGATTTTCTTCCCGTTTTACATTTCTTCGATAAGTGAGAAAAGAGGAATTCAAAGAAATTTCCACATGTGAAATCCGATGTCTTCCATACGATGCATTTGCAGTTGACATACTGAAATGATATTGCTGGTGATATGAATCCTATGTAATACATCAATATAGACAATAGTTTTGTTATCTTTCCAAATGTTATAAGATTTCAGACGGTTATGGTCCTATACCGAGTTCCATTATTTGATTAAAATGACTGAACTTCTAGTATCTATAAATCTGTGAGTCGAGATCTCCAGACCATTGTGTAATGCTGAAAACACAAGGGAGCTGTAAGTCATTAATTATACATTGATTGTGCCCATAACTTGATTTTCCTTCGCTTATATATTTCCTTTTACGACTTCGACGACTGATAAGTTTAACAAAAAATTACGTTTGTGAAATGTTCCAATTTATTCCAAACTTTAGCTTCACAAAGAAAAATGAGTTTCGAATAGCCGGTGACATTTTATAACTTCGAATGGCTTAATATTCCACTTTGGAAAATATGTTCTTTCTAATATGTTTTGTCGTCGTCTTTTTTCTTTAGATTGTCACCCCTGACACACGCGCCTTATTCTGGCACTCTAACTGAAATTTCGAACATCATAAACATGATTAATTAATTGTTTCTTGGAAATCAATTTGAAAACTTATGCGTGCAATGTTGAGTTAGTGCTTAAAACATACTGATGAAACTTCTGTTAAACCAGCTTTTTGACAACACGAGTGTATTTCATATTGCGTGTATACCAATAGACTGCTTTCAGAACCTTGCATTATTCTGTGAAATACAAATTTGTTTCAAAATGGTAATGGGATTCATTGAAACGTACTTTAGAGACACACTCAACAATTTCAACTATCCAATCCCCGACTAATAACAGAGTTGTCCTTTTATGAAAATAAAACAAAACAAGGCAAAACAAAAACAAATAAACAAACTAGTGAAAAATCATCTTATAACTTAAATTTATTATTCTCGTACTACGAACATGGTCTGTGAAAATTATTATCTTTTAAAAAAGCTTGTTTTCAATGTTCGTAATTTTATTGTTTTGTTTGCCCCACTTGATCCGGGTTCTAAATAAGAAAATAATCTTTTGTGGTATTTAGCTGTGTTTAGGATTCAATCTCAAGCGAAGAAAATAAAAATAAAATAAAGGCTTAGACCCCATGGGTATCTTCAGATATACATAAAATCTGCACTCTTCAATGTGTCTGGTTTGAGAATCAAAATTGAACATAAAAACTAAATCCTTTTGCGTAATTCAGCATTTAAGTACTATCTATTTCAAAGGGTATGACTCTAGTCCTTCCGGTATAGTTTTATTTATATTGCCACTCCTGTTTTCTAAAAACTTGACTCAGTTGACTTTGTCTTCATCACGTTTTGATTGAATCAATTGTTTCAAAATCGACAAAGAGGAATTAATTGCAGAGTTTGACATGTCTTGTCGAATACATTTGTCATGATAAAACAAACAATAAGTTCCCAGGGGTTAGATAAAAAGTTCACCAAATCAAAACACGTTGGAAAAGTCCAATTTGGGAATTAAGAGCAACTTTTTCATTGTAGGTGTCATTACTTCAGACCTATATACTTCTATATATTTTACTATCCATTATTAAACCCGGTAGGGTTCTTTATACTGTCTGCCGTCTTTTTTAGTTTTCTTTTTCTTTTGAAAACAATTTAATCCTTTTTAAGCAGTTCAAAGAATGAACCATAAAACTTGTCGCTTACTTTTAATTCTGAATTTTGTTTACCCGAAATGAGCAAAGATTTTCTTCCCCTGTCATGTGTCTTCGAAATATTGAGAAAATAGGATAAAATGAAAAGTCCAACTAGCAAATTCGAAATCTTCAATGTAATGTACTTTATTTTTGTTTTACCACAGTTTAACTTTATATTAATCATATTGGGGGTGTTAGTGTTGCATTTCAATCTAGTATTTTGCAAACCCAAATTTAGTTATCTAAACATGAGACTCCTTATTTACTCAAATCTATCACGACCAATTTCCGAGAAAACCAGTCTACTACATAAAATGTATACTTTTGTCTCCCAAGAAAAAGTTCCCGAGGTCACAAGAGAAAGGGTCATAATCGACCAAGTGCATGACTGTCACATAAGAATATTAATACCACATAATTATCCATTATTTAATTCTAGCTGCATTTTGAGTCTTGACCATATCAGTGTCATTTAGCAAAGGGGAAGAACTCTTTTGGCACAGCGTAGTCCCGCAGAAAATAATTCGATTAGGTATAGTGTCCGTTGCCCGGTAAAGTATCCCGTTGTCATGTGTCGATGGATTATACACTATCTAGACAGCATTTGTCTATCAAATCATCAAATCAAAGCCAAAAGAAGTTAACACGTGATGTAGTAATAAGCAGCTTTCAAGTAAAAACTTAAATCATTATATGAAGATCAACAAACAAGTTATATCAATCTTCATTAAAGTCTTTCGTTTGCCCTTATATTGGCTTGCGGGGATCCATTTTGTAGGAGGACACCGGGGTGCCCGGCAAAAGGCCACGTACCCAAGTCGGCGACCACCATACCATCTAACATTCTTTCCCCACAGACCAACAGACCGAACTCGGATTGTATCAGTGAGAAGTGAGTGCGCTAATCACTACGCTACTCGGACACCCAAAAAATAAGCTTTGGCTTTGCTTTAGATGGACATAAGGTTCAGTATCACTGTATCAGTTCAAAGACACATGATTTTTGCCATTACGTCCAAGGACTTGTCAGACGACATTGTCGCCGTACGCCACGTGTCATATCTTGTTATTCTTTATTTCATAGAACATTTGACCAATTGACCATAGGCAAACCTGTCTCTAACTGACTTTATACTGAGCATTTGCGTGAAACACGTAACCCGGCTGACAAATAGGGCAGCCACCGTCGCTTTAACAATTATATATCTCGAACTTGAATGAAAACATTAGAGGATGAGGTTTTAAACTTCATTTAGTACATGCTGCGAAGCATGCGAGATATCTAACAGCAATTATCATAGCATATTTTCAAGGCTAATATTACCGTCAATGTGTAATTATTGACTAGAGTGTTATTTCATTTCAAATATAGAGAAGATGATGTCAATCTGTTTTTCTTCTCTTGATAACACCAGTGTCCCCTGCCAATTAGCCAGACAAATAATAAGAATCGCAGGCATATCTTTTGAGAATATTTCAATAAGTATCTATTATGTTTTGTAGAGACAAGCCAAACTAATACACTCCTTTATCTAAATATGCTTTATCACAACACGGTAAACGTCAGACATGCAATAACACAACTAGCAAGAATGTATTTGAGATGCCTTGATATGACCATAAGGGCATATATATATTTGGCTGATAAGTTCTGAGGCGAGTTCAATGATGCAAAACGGGAAAAACATATTTGACCAATTTTGTAATTTCCCAGGTGGTTATTTAGGGACAGCTGCAATTCTTTATACCGGAAATGGCTTAGATTTCTTGGCAGGTTTGTTGCAAGTGGAAAATCATTTTTAAGCAATAAGAAAAAAATAAAAAATATGGTCAAATAACCATAAACAGATGAGACTTTTTATAACAAACAGTAAATTGATGTCCATTTAAAAAAGCAGCAAACTGAAACTAGAAAAAGACAAAGCAACATTGTTTACCCATTTCTTGATTTTAAAAGCAGTTATCATAAATGACTCATTCATACTTCCTGCACGTAGTAAACGTCTGGTCATCTCAACCTTTTGCTAGTTTCCTCATTAGCCAATCAGATTACTGCATGCTTAGTGATATAATTGTTACCTGTGCGATATTAGTTGTCCACTCATACTTACCGACTGTGACGTAGATGCACTTTCCTCTGATTTCGTTTAAACTTACATTCATCTATTATGAACCTCTCCTGAGGGAACTGTTCTCCTATAGTGTTGTCTGGTAAGGTATAGAACCCGAGCCGTACGGCGAAGGTAATATTTCTCACCAGGCAACACTATACGAGAACTGTTTCCGAGGGAGAGGTCCATAATAGATTTAGTACATCACATCACATGCGTATGTTTTTTTTACAAGAGCAAGAAATAATTAATAGTTTTTATATCAACTTGATACTTTAAAATATTGTAATAATATCAACAAATTAAAATCATATAAACCTCTTGGGGCCAGCACTCTGTCGCAAGACGTTACGCCATTGCCAGAACTATGGCTAACATTCACTGTTATTAAAGTAAAGTAGAGTAGAGTTAATCGCAATAACGATTAAAATAGTATAAAACAAAGAAATAAAGAGATAAATAGCATAAAAATGAATGACAATCAGAAGCCATAGCTATGATAAATATAGACGTACGATCATTGTTCTTTCAAACACGTAAATCTGCCTCTTTGATGTTATGCCATTTGAAATCAAAAATAGACTGGATAAGCAATAAAGTTATTTACCTCTTAGTAAAACTTGTCTCTTCGCTATTATTATTATTAGGTGACCAAACAGACACTATCTGAGTTGTAGCAATTCGAAGATATTTATTACAGCTTCTATTTAGGAAAATAAAAAAGAAATGT
>JACSZP010011203.1:0-30631 GCA_016161895.1 Pinna nobilis
TGTACCGCAGTTTTCACTGCTTCATCCAAAGGACCGGAAAAGTCAGCTGCTGCTGCCAAACGGACTCGAACCCACAACCACATGATCGGAAGTCGAACACGTTACCATGAAAAACTCACTTACAAACAAAAGTATTCCTAATCACTAGCTTATGATTCCTCTATTTGATAATAAAGCTATTTAAAAAAAAAAAGCTAGAAAAAAAAAAAACATCAAGTGAAAAAAGACAACCGATCGGTTGATATCCGCGAAAGTTATACTTTTGGATGTCCTAGTGAACTCCGCATACATCCCGGGGCATACTGAGTGCAATGTTGCACGAGTTATCGTTCTTAGATTGTGTACTTTGTCAAATGTATTCGGAGAGAATGGCAGAACTGAGTTACGGATTTGTAACTACAGAGTTAAAAAAAAATCTTGAGTTTTTTTTTTATCCATGTGATTGACTTTCAAAGTCAATAGCGTATCTTAACTGCTGATTATCATGTGCGGACCAAGACTTTAAATAAATAAAAAAATGTAGTGCAGAATTAAATGCTTTATGATTTAAGGTAAAATGTTTAAATTACAGTCCGGCGAACCTCGCCTAAAGACCCAATCACATAGGAAACTACCGCATTAATCAGATTGTCAACACTAATACATGTACCATCAAAATTCAGTCTGTCCATCGTTCTTCTCTAGCCTATTTCTGCCTCACATAGGCTGAGACGGTCAGAACACCTCACTAACAAGACCAATTTTATCCAGTCACTTGGGTGGTCTTAATAGTGAGGTTTCGATAACTGTATATGATTTCAATTAAGAAATTTACATAAACATACATTTGCAAGTTTATTAAGTAGGTTACAGCAGTATTTCCAGATTCAAAGGGCTTAATGGCTTAACATCATATCTTGATTAAAAGTGGGGGCATGCGCGGATCTAGAGAGAGGGGTGGGGTTGTCCAGGGGGTCCGCCCTCTGAAATAGGCAAAATATAACAGTGACCACCATTGGTCAATTATACTTGATTCCCATTGTAACAGGGTTGGGGTTTTCTTTACCACAAGTTGGATCCCCCTTGAAAAAAAAACCCTGGATCCGGGGGGGATGTTTGAGGACACACATTACACCTCCACCCCATTCTCGATTCCGATGCCTAGGCTTCGTTCGGATTTCGTTCTGAGTATGTTGTCAGAAAAGATGGTGTACTATCGATTTACTTAATATGACTGTACCCCAAAATCATGGCCCAATATACACATTGTACATGTAAACACTCGAAACTCTAGTTAGTTCCGCGTTCAACGATCCTTCATCGTACGCTATACCCTACCCCTATGTCCAAACACTTCAGAATGGAGTGCTCGTATTGACAGTTGAACAGTTCAGCAACATTTAAACAAATATCATTGAATGCGTTGAACAGTCGCCAAATAAAATTTGACAGCGATACTCGGTTCTGCAATTAAAAAATATTTTCAATATTAAGAATTCTAAAAAATGGGCTAAGTATGTTAATTGCATTTCAAGAAGTTTAATCTGCGATACAAGCCGAGTAAACGTAGAGTTAACGATCTTTGTGTTTCTTTTTAACTTAGATACTCGTCCCATTGAGTAATAATTGATTCAAAAGACGGAACGGGATTTTAACCAATTTCTGTAATAATTAGACGATCGGGTAGGCTATTTCTCCAATGAGAATCAAAGACGCTTGGAATAATAGGGAGGGTGTAAAAAAGGTCCGAGAGAACAAAGACGAGAAAATGGCTCTATCCTTTGATGATTTTTGAATTTATCTACTCCAGAATGTTACATGTTGACCTTTCCCCTCTTCTCTTTTTCATGTATTAATACGCACTATATCATAATTGTTACAGAAAGTCGGATTTTGGCTTTTGGTGAGAGAACGAATGACACTAAGTCGAGTATGAAGAGAGGAATCCAGGGTTAGTCCGAAATGCTTGGTAGCTTGAATTATCATTAAATGTCCTACTCAACAATCTTTCTCTTAAATGGAGACGTCCCCGTCTGCCGGTGAAGCTTTCAAGGGCTCTAAATTCGAATTATGCTGGATATGCTACCTCGGGACCTACGTCTTTGAGTAGTTGGGTGCTGATGTGGGGGGGGGGGGGGGTGTCTTTAACGTGCCGACACCCAGTGTGACACGGGACATCGGTTTTGACGGTCTCATCCAAACCGCAGCAGATATTACAACAAATCAACCAGATCCAAACGACGATATGCCCGAGTACAAATGTGTCCGGATTAATCAGGTTTAACTTCATACATGATATGGGCCGGAGAGATATTATATTTCATGACCATTTCATGGAAACGCCTGGCTTATTTCAATATGTCTTGCATAATTTAAAATAATCAGTCAATAACTAAGCACATAGTATTGCATGCCACATATTGTTATTGCCAATGCCCATTCAATTTGATCGACCTCCTCACTCCACCCCGAAAAAAAGTAGTCCCGTCTTTATTTTTTGCCTAGATTGTAATGCATGCGCTGATCTAGAGAAGGGGGGGGGGGGGTCAAAGGGGTCCGGGTTTCCCGGAATTGGCAAAATATATACCACCATTGTTCAATTATACATGTACTTAGATTCTCATTTTAACTGTGTTGGGATTTTCCTTACCAAAAGTTTGACCCCCTCCCACTTGGAAAAGCTGGATCCTCCCCCCCCCCCCCCCCCCCCCCCCCCCCGCGGGCGCGGAAAAAAATCCTGGATCCGCGCATGTAATGTTGTTGTAAATCAATTACCCAATCTATCGTATCTTTCTCTATGTGTTATATTTTTTTCATTTGGAATTCATCAATTTTAACAAATGACTTTGCTGATCCCCTATTGACACTTTAAGTGAATTTCAAAGAGAACTACATACGCATTGACAACGTGTATTCGTGCCTCTTCTGGCGTTATAATTACTCTCTGAAGTTACCGCTATTTGTCACGCAAAACGGAAAGAAACGGAGGGAAAACTCACGTGCACATCTGTTCGTCAGCTTTTTATTTAATTATGTCAATATTTGCAGCATGATTTTGAAATATGTATGTAAAATTATTTCCGCTAAATCAAACGCCATCGATTACAAATTTGTTCAACTACTTGCGATTAAAAAGTAAACAAACGAATCGGCGACGTGATACCAAGAGCCTGTGAAATGAACACCTCATTTGAGTAAAATAAATGTGATAGCTATATTTTTGTATGTGACGGGAAACAAAGAGACAGAACTTTTAGCGAAAATGCCATCAAAATAGGCGAAGGAACCGGAGAGGGAGGGGGTGCTACCATATTTTTTATGATAGTATTCAACTAGTTAAATTTTACAATGTTACTCATAAGTGAAGCCTTTAACTACATGTACATGTAGTTAGATTTGAAAATGTTATTCATAACTGAAGCCTAGATGATTAACTCATATTTTTAATGTTCTTTTTCTGATGTTTTATGCAGAATCAATGGTATACAGAAACAAATTCTTAACATGTATTATTAAATACAAGTATTTTATTTTACCCCTTCTTATGACAGCACGGGGTCTGTCGACTCTGTTTTGGGTCGTGGCCAACCGTTAATTCGACATATCTTGAACTCTGAAAACGTTAGAGGGTTTGGTATGTGCGTTACTACTGTCTCAAGTCCCGGGCCCGAACATATCTCACTTTCATGGAGATCATGCGCGGATCTAGAAGGGGTGGGGTTGAGGGGGTCCAGACCCCTCTGAAATCGGCAAAGTTTATACCATTATTGGTCATTTATGCTTTGATTCTGACGCGACTCGAACCCGGATCTTCCGATTCGCAGTCGAACACGCTAACCACTCGGCCACGGAGGCCCACCTGTCATAAACGATCATTTATATCTTCCCTCTTAAAACAGGTTAAACTGTATTTAGCCTACGAGAAGGATATTCGTCGAAATCGTGGTTATTATTTTCTCATGGATATGACGTTACCCGTCACAATCGGAGCGCAAAGGACCATGGGATATCATGGATATGACGTTACCCGTCACAGCCGAAGCTTAAAGGACCATGGGATATCATAGATATGACGTTAACCGTCACAAGCGAAGCGCAAAAGACCATGGGATATCATGGATATGACGTTACCCGTCACAAGCGAAACGCAAAGGACCATGGGATATCATGGATATGACGTTACCCGTCACAAGCGAAGCGCAAAGGACCATGGGATATCATGGATATGACGTTACCCGTCACAAGCGAAGCGCAAAGGACCATGGGATATTATGGATATGACATTACCCGTCACAAGCGAAGCGCAAAGGACCATGGGATATCATGGATATGACGTTACCTATCACAAGCGATGCGCAAAGGACCATGGGATATCATTGATATGACGTTACCCGTCACAAGTGAAGCGCAAAGAACCATGGGATATCATGGATATGTCGTTACCCGTCACAAGCGAAGCGCAAAGGACCATGGAATATCATGGATATGACGTTACCCATCACAAGCGATGCGCAAAGGACCATGGGATATCATGGATATGGCATTACTCGTCACAAGCGAAGCGCCAAGGACAATGGTATAAGACTACCGATCGGGTAGATGGATGGAAAGGTTTATTGGAAACAGAGATCGTCTATTCATTGACCCTCCTTAATTTTCTTTAATGCGCTGAATATGACGATATACATGTAAATAAATGGTCTGCAATAGAGCATCTACATGTACGTGCATATCGTTTAAAACTGTGTCATTGGCTTAGTAGGCTAAGTGTACATGCAAACCTACTTTATTAAATGATATGATTTTTCCTCAAATTACGCAATCTTTCGGTTGGAATACGATTCTTTTCTGTTTCCCCAATTTTTTATATTACTAAAATGCTTTTTTATCTACGACAAAGTCGGCGGTTCGTTGCAATATTTCAGAGGTAAAATTGAGAGAGAGAGAGAGAGAGAGAGAGAGAGAGAGAGAGAGAGAGAGGTAGCCGGCCGGTGCCAATGAAGAGACGTAGGCCTAGAGACAGACAACCCAAACCCGATCGGAAATAAAAAGATATCTCATGCCGATCAACGATGCAAACCCGATAACAATTAAAGAAATAAGAGACCAATCGGCTGTCCGAACCCGAGAACAAGAAAAGATAAAAGTACTCTACCATGGTACCAAAGTGAGTATGCCTAATTGTTAATAGATATAAGCACATTTTAGGGGGATATTTCTTATAAAACAAATAAATGAATTCTTATTTACTTCTGGATTGGTTTTCTACCTCGCCTTTTGATTTAGAGGGGAGGGTGGTGTTCTACCCTCTGTTTTGTCATTAGTTGTGACGTATGCATATGGGTAGTATGCTATGCTTTGACATAAAATCTTGTCCCATGATCCTTTGCGCTACTCTACAAGGTAGCGCAAAGGATCATGGGACAAGACTATGCTTTGACACTGATTCAGATGACGTCATAATTGTACCAATTCTCAGTGTTAAGGGACTGTCTGTTCATTAATGCCTGTCGTAAAAAAAACAGTTCTTTGACCTTTCATGCCTAAAAAATATTTTATAAAACCATTTACATGTACTGATATCGGTACAATATGTATGAAGTATCCTACTAAATCATTGATCCCTGAATTTCATCACTAACTTTTCCAATTAATGCAAATATCCTGTTTAAATATGGCACCAGTGGCAACGAGTTAACTTTTTTAGAGTGCTTTTATTGAAAAATGAATATCCAATTATTCATTCATTTTTTTTATTGAAATATGATATTAGTATGCAATGCAGATATATTATGTCTTCCATAAGTACATGTATATTGCAAAATATAAAATACATTTCCGCGTAAGAACTTGATACATACATGTATGATTACATATTACGTAATTGTAATAATTTAATAACAGGTCCATGAAAAAAATACGAAAAATAGCAATCCATTTTTTTACTGAACAATTGATATCAACCATATTGTATAAGAATACATGCACATGGATTTTTTGTCTTGAAAAATGGAAAAATCCATTAAATTTATTATTTACTAATTTGCCATTTTATTCAAATTGTATACAGAAAATTCAATTTTCTGCGGATATTATGCAGGAAAACAAGATTGAAAGATCAATTTCCTTGCAACATTAATTTATGTCTTTTCACCATTAAAAATATGCATTACAAATATTTGTTGATTTTGTTAATATAAAAATTCTTCAAAAGAGTAAATAAAGGGAGGTAAAAGAGTGAGAAAATTAGAACTACGTTGTCTTAACTGTCATATATATTACTGATTAAGAGTGACAGGAAATTTATTTTCAGGTCCACACCACTAATGATTGCTTTGTAGATCAAAATAAAATAATTCATTCATAAAAAATTGAAACTGCATTATCGTTGTTTTTGCTAGCTTCGTTTTGGTGCGTATTTCAAACGAATCAGAAAATTATAATGGTATGTGATTAAAAAGGCGGTCTCGATGTAGTATTGACTAAAATAGGCATTATATTTTTTTCAAAATACAGTCTAACCTTTTAAAACAGACTGCCCGAAGGGAGATAAAAAACGGTCAAACATAGCACCACGAAAAGCATACTGAGTTATCTGCCTTTAGAAATGATAACCGCTTGGAGTACCAGGAGGGAATGACCACAAACTGTACAAGAGCTAAAAAAGGCAAAAACACTGGGCCAAAAGTTTGGACTTGAGCTTGTAAATAGACGTCATTTCAGGTCTAAAAGAAATGACAACGTGACGCAAAGCACGAAAAAAAATTAAAGAAAAGGAGAGAAGACGATAGAGGCTGATGCGAATTTACAATAGAAAATCGCTATATAAGCCCCATAACAAGTAACATAGGCGTGGTTCACTCATAAAATGAGCTTTATAGCCACAAAAACCGATTAATTTTTATCAGACATGAACTGATTACGTCACTCGATGATTAATTACCGTAGAAGTGCACATGTAACCCGTTACCGAATAAAAAACCCAGGTAATGTTACCTTTTCACTATTAACAGGTGTGCTAACGTTGGGATATATTATCTCATTAATGATACAACCTCTATCTCTCAAGTTATTACTCTGATCTTTTTCCATGACACTTTTACGTTAACTCCATTGAAATCTGACCGGAAAGAAACACTGTAACGCGACACATTCTACTTCCGGTGCAACCGGCGAGAATGGAACCACAGTAAGTATTTGCATATATTGGATAATGTTTTATGGTAATGATTTAGCTTTTTGCCTTCATTTGCATAATCAAGGTGAAACCGACATGTGTGATTTTGGTCCTTATGACGTCATGGACGTTAATGACGGAAGCTGATACAGGTGTAAAGTAAAATGCTAGAATTTCATGTGAATAAACGGTTGATAAGTTCATCTTTCGCAAATTAATACTTTTTATTTCACAGTCTACTAAATACCACTTTATAAAAGATAATTTCATTTCACAAGTGAACAGGATCAATTCTTTGTGTCTTCAATTCTATCAAATGTTAGCGTAACTATAAAAAAAAAAAAGAACCAAAACGGAATCAAATGCGGAAAATCGATATCGACCAATCGAGTCAGAACGGAGTCGAAAGTGAATATTGACCGCTGTAATCGTGATAACATACTCCGTTTTTTAACTTTTCCTCTCTTGCCTACAACGGGATCGTTATAAAATTTAAACTGTCATATCGGATTTCGTTTTTAAGTGACTTGCATTTTCCATACATCGCATCCTTTCTTTATATATACCGTTTTTTATAACAGTAATGATGTGAAATTTATAAAACACCTGGGCGGCTATAAAACATAACGATATTAAAGATCCATTAATTTTGCAAACGAATTCTTTGTGTTGCAACTACGGTAAACAGTAGGAATGGGGAAATTCAATATATGAAATCAAGGGTAATATTGCCTGAAACAATAGAATGCTATCCGTCATCCTGTAATTAAAGCACATTGTATTAAAGAACCACTCCTGTATTTCGTATATTTTGATTGTAATCCACTAGTGGAAGAATAAGTATGAATTTCTCAAGCTATTGTCAGTGGTAAGAGAAATTGTAGAAGTTCCAAGGAAAATTCGAAAAAACTTAGTCCTAATCAATATGCCAAGTTGAGAACAACGATGGTCTTAACATAGAAAACAATTGCAAATCCCTAATGGGATGGGACCAGGTATCCCGAAGGAGCCAGCAATTCCTGTTGGCATGCCAAAGAAAGTTGAAGATATGAGGGGGAGATTCGAAATTCAAAAATCTAGCTACAGGCATTACCTTGTCCAAAACAAAAGTAAGTACATGCAATATTGAATACAGAAAGTACTAGTGATAAACAAAAACACAAAACTCAAAAACAGAGTGGCAAGACTCTCACTAAAAAAAAAATCTAACTACAGACATCACCTTGGCCAAACAAAAGTAAGTAATATTGAATACAGAAAGTACTAGTGATAAACAAAAACACAAAACTCAAAAACAGAGTTGCAAGACTCTCACTAAAAAAATGAAGATATGAGGGGCATTCAAAAATCGAACAACTGACATCACATTGAGCAAAACAAAAGAAGACAATACTACAGCCAGTACTAGTAAACCACAAACATACAATACTCAAATATAGAGTAGCATAGCAATACTCCCACAAAAGCTTAGGATGAGTCCCGGATTGATATCAGAAACACGGCCATTTTGTCAAAATTTTTTACTTGCGAACACGCGTAATATATTCGAGTGTATTCCCGGGCGTTCGACGAAAATTCGCGAGAATATGCATTTGGCTAGTATGCATGGCATGTGCTCTAATCATCAACTCTGATAGTAACGGAAAATTGATAAAAAATAGATAAGCTGAAGGATACCAGCATTTCCAAGGTCTAAACTTGATTTCCGAAACTAAGGCACGAGCCAAATAGCAAATGTGTTAGCAATATTATATCATGTTAAATGTATAAAACAAATTAATTTGAGAATAATTCTTCATTTTCAGTAAATACAAACTTTTTATCTCTCAACGTGTTGCACGAATCGCATCCTGGCGGCGCCGCGAGAAATCTATCTCTATCGAAATTAGGACCATGCTAAATTCAAGACATTTGAAGATACGTGTTCAGTCCTCATTAAGTAACATAAATTTATCAGTAGTACTATCAATCGTGGGTGCCACTCGCCAAAGTGCACGTACTCGTAGTAACTCTCGTTTAATTCCACAATCGCAGACGTGAAAATTCGTAGACTGTGACAAATCGGGCAACCGTCTAAGTATCGGTTAAATGCTATGTAACTTAAACGTAAGTGATCGAGATTCCAGTGTTATCGGCACATCAACACTTTCTAATTACCCTTCTTTACCACAATTTACGAGCGGACGAAAAACAATCGGTGTAACGCTTAAAAAACCGCGATATACCACGTGACGGTATCAAATAGGCGCCTCAATGCCGACTGTCGCTACAGCCCGTAAACGATAAACATCTTTAGCTCGGTTTTACTCATTGTTTTATAACTTTTGATAGATTGTTGACATTTCAAATGCAATTCTGGTGCAGCATTACATTATAAAGTGTCAATTTTTCTGAATAGAATAACATCAAACTTGGCATTACTAATCTCACGATACCTACATACGGACGCAGCATGTCGTGCGTGAAATTGACTAGATGAATGCAAGGTGCGCATTGAAGTGTGTGCGAACTTTATCAACATTAAAACCTCTGAAATGTCATTGCACTTTTTAGGAAAACATTGGGCCTTTTCCGGATTGTAAGACGTTACACATTGAATTTAGGACTGTTAAAAAGAAAAGTCGTTTCACAATTTCAGAATTTGAAAAAAAGAAAATTCTTGAGAAGAATAGGAAATTCAGAGGCATCACTTCCGCATCTGTAGGTCAGAAAACCAAACAAACCATCGGCTTCTCTGTTTCTAGAACTGTTATGCATATCCGGTCTACGATGTACGGTTGAAACTGGCCTTTGCCGGCGATATTTCAAATACAAGTATGAGAGAAAATGATGAATTCAAATGAACAGTCGTTTCATAATTTCAGAATCTTAAAAACAAGAGATTCAGAAGGATATGGTGGTCAGGAAACCAGACAAATCATCGGCTTCTTTGTTTCTAGAATTTTTTATGCATAACCGGTCTAAGATGAACCTGACCTTTCCCGGCGATATTGCAAATATAAGTATGAGAGAAAATTAAGAAGAATGCTATTACAAAGTACGAATGATAATTATGTTTCGATAAGCACTTATTGAAAAATTGCCATCTGTTACATTTTTTTTCTATTTTGGAATCAATGGTTCCTCTACTTTGGAACTTCCGAGATACTCAATGAAGACCATTTCCGGTTTTCTTTTTAGACTACATGTCACGTGATAACCGGGCAAATTAATGATAACACCAAACTGAAAGTACAGTAGATTACACTTTTAATAGTTTTGTCCATCAAAAAGAAATCCTAAGAAATTCAAAATTGATTCTCGATTCTATCTTGTTCATGTTTTGTACCAATATATAAGAAAGATGGAGGGGGAAAGGTTGATTTTAGTGAGATGATTAATTAGCATACTTTTGTTTTAACCAGAAGTTGAAGATGCATAACAACTTTAGAAAAGCGACCCATTATCTGGAAAGTCCCGCCGGCAATGGCGCGGTCCGTAATCCGAATTATATGCTACTCTGTTTCAACACCCTCCTCAGTTGCATTTATTATAAAATCTTGACTAATTTCCACAAAAAAATTGCCTTGATTCAATAAATATCATCACTTATGTTTAATTTTTCTTTGTCTCATATTTTAGAGAAAGAGAGACATATAGGGCGTTCTTAGTCATGCTTTATAATCGTATTATTATTTTTTATACTTCCAATTTAAGTATGCCCATGCAACAAAACAAACACTGCTGGAAGGTAAAACACTGGGTGACCTATTGATGGACGCCGAAATGTACCGAGTGAAGCCGTATAGCATTACTATCGGTAAGAGATAGCATCAGCGCGAAAGGCTACTAGAATTTCTGTCGTAACGAGGAATAGAAACAGAAATCAACAATGGTAGTCAATTTCATTCTTTTGTAGAGAAATCGAAAATATTCATTTTCTTTTTAAAATGGAGATGTTGGTGGTGATATAACACGAGTGCCGGTGATCGAGTGCGTAACCCAATGGTTAGTTTTCGTATCATGACCGTTTATCGCTAATCGGGTATTCTTGGTATTTTTCAGATCGCTATCATTATAATTTTCCAAACTTAAAAAATGGGGGAAAAGATAAGGGATCGGGTCAGATATTCCTTTTCAATTTGTAAACATATCAAATCTGTTTTTACAGATATAAATGTTGCCATTTTGTAACAATACAAAACCGTATTTCAGCTGGTACCCGTCCGCGTTGTTTTGTAATATTGTGATAAATTCTAATTAGTAATGCTATTTCTGGAGCGTTTTTTTTTTAAATGTACCAATATTACATGCAATATTTCCTTGGCTTATCATCATATTGGTTCTAGCCTAGATATAAGTTGAATGGGTATCCTTGATGCAAATTTGATAAAATTGTCGTATTTGTATTTATGAGTAATGAGTACAACATCTGCCACCTCTGTCCATGATTTTGCTTGCTGCTTGTTTAGTATGGAAATGTTTTTTGTTTTTTTTTCAAATGTTGATATTGTTTATTCGATTGGCAGGTTTTATAACCGACTGTCGGCATCCCAATGAGTACAATCTGTGCTCACCTTCTTGTTGACTTTTTTTTTACTCGTATTAGGCTGACCTTTTTTCTCTTTTTTTTTAATAGAGTTTATTACCCAGACTTGTCAGTAGTTCATTCTGCCAAGGTTGAGGCCCTGGATTCAGACTTCTATATATACATATATGCATGTAAATATATATATATTCAAAATGTAGATGGTAGTTAATAATACCTAAAGTGGCTAGCAGATGGCACTCTTTGTAAACTATCAAAGACATTTAACATACTGGTAATTATCCATTGGCTAAAAAAATGTTGGTTGGCTAATTTTTTGGCTAACAATTTTCTGGTTCCAGGGTGAGCCCTGTATATATACATGTATATATATATTTCATTTTTAAGTCTGTCTATATTTGACACTGTTTATATAAAACAAAGAAGCAAAAGAGATCCAAAGAAAAGACAGAATTAGCCTCATTGTACACGATGACATTTACATGCACATATATTTCATAGTATGGAAATGTTGATTGGACAAAACCATGTGTACCCAGAACTCAAAATTCACCAAACGGAAGGTCAATTTAGTAAAGAACGAAAGTTTGATTTTTAAAAGAGCAAATTGATAAATATTTATCTGTGGATTAAGTAAACGTTCAATGTATACCTACAATCAAATTCAACATAAATCGGGCTGACACAGTCAACTCCACATATAACAAAGTTGGAGGGAGAAAGGTTTTCATTTCCTTTTAGCCGATCTTCGTTATTCGAAATCACAAGGTAATGCATGGAAAGTACACCGGGAATAGAAATCTTCTCGTAACAACCGGTACCTCATTAAATTCAATCTCGTTATTTGCTAAGTTAGCTGTAAAATGAAAGATAGATAGAGTCTAAGAATACAAGAATTACTGTAAATCCGGCTTTATTCGCGATAATCTTATTTTTGCGTAATTACGCGAGAGCAGTTAATCGCGAAAATAAGTCTCGCTTAATATACAAACCGTAAATAAAATGCTCAATACAACATCAACTTAGAATACTTAACAAGAAAACACGCGAAATTATACTGTCGCGAATAATTGCTTAACTATCGATTCGCCAAAATAATGTTCCGCGAAAATCTCTGGATTTACAGTATACAAGATATAGGCCTAATCTACATTCGCTAGTTGTGAACCGGGCATCGCTAGGATGCACGGACCCACGTTTTATCAAATTCGGGAATTGCACAGGCAACCATTTTTTGTAACCTGTCCCTAGTGTAGTGAGAGGTCTTAAACGTGCTAACACCTACTGTGACTTTGGATCTCGGATCTTACTCTCCGATTGGAAATTGGCTAACAAATCCTATAGCCATGTTATTTTCACACATTAAAAATAACAACACTTCCTGAACATTATTGACAGCAAATTCCATTTGTCCAATGAAAAGCAAAAAACCAAAATAGGTTTATACCAGGTGTAACTACATACTTATATGTAATTTGTCATTTATGCTTTGTAGATTAAAAACTCATCTTACATTTCAATAATTTTAATGGGAGAAAACAAAGTGAACAGCTATTCCTTATCAAGAATGTATGAGGTTTTTTAGTGGTCGCCATTTAAACGGGCAGTTTGTCAATATATATTATTCCAGTTGGTAGACTTGTTTAATTGAGTAACCTACAAATGAGTCTGTAATTCTTGTGTTACTTAAAATACTAATAAATCAGCCGTAATTACAATAGAAAGATAATATAGACAGGTAGGCATATAATCTGCAACATACGCATGCGCATAGGAAATTGCAAAATAGGTTAAGAACAGATATCAATCCAAAGGATGAAGCTATATATCTATTTAATTTTTCTCAAAATGAAAATTTGAAATATACATATATTCACAATTTTCATTTTAGGAAATTTCTCTATAGAACATATCTAAATCATAATTTGTTTAATGATACCTTATGCTTATTGAAGATAAATCTATTGGTTTAATTTGTGTTGTTTTTAACGTTTTATTTAGAAAATCTTAAACTACCAGGACTGTTTCCATCTGGGAAAAAAACCCGAGGAAATGTCATCTTCAGGTCAACTTAAAACTCTCTCACTCTTGACACAATTCAGATTCGAAGTTAGAATTAGGAATGTGAAGCAGGTGTCTGCACTAATCAGCTGGCTACGACCCATCTCCCACCGCTTGTAATTGCTGCCAAAAATTATCGAGGACGTCTAATGAAGAGCTACTCCGAAAAATGTGCAATATAGGATGTTCATTCTTTCCAACCAATGTAGTCAACTAATAAGTGTTCACTCTGTCTCTCTGTCTCTCTCTCTCTCTTTCTCTCTCTCTCTCTCTCTCTCTCTCTCCCAGAGGGTCCCTTGTTATCGTTAAATCTGAGATGACATATGTCATTAAAGCCTCAAATTCCCGATAAGACTTTCGCGTCTAATACTTACATCTTAACCTATTTAACAGCGTCACTGAAATCTACAAACAAATGAGACGAAAATTGCAAGTGATTTTCTTTTCTTCCGCGGTTAAATGTACTCGACGGGTCTAAATGTGTGGTCCTCGAGATAGCTTACTTATATACATGTTTATGTCTTAAGAATTCTTGCGCAGAAAGACGGCGCTACAAGGGATCAGTTTCAATGAGTAATGTTCAATGTTGAAACATGTAGTTGACTGGTTTTTTTTTCAACAATAATTTTTAATGATGATGATCTTGTTATTCAATAGTACTACAAATGTAGTTTTGATAGTATATAATGTGAAATTCTTACCTAAAAATGGGAATTTTCGAAAAAAATGAAGAGTTGCCAATACTTCCTAAGCACCTGAACTCACCCTTGGATTTTCAGCGGGGATTTGTATTATTCTATGTTTACTTGTATGTGTTGTTGTTATTTGGATTACTTTTTATACTATTTCCTTCTTTTATTTTGATCAAGATATTGTCTGTTAGTCGGGGTTTTTCCTTTTTGAATGCCCACTTGGTACCTTCAACTTTTATTTTGGTCGAGTGGTTACCGTGTTCGACTTCGAATCGAAGGGTCCGGAGTTGGAATCCGAACAACGCCACACTGCGGTTGACCGTCCCTGTCTTTCGGATGAGACAGTAAAAACCGACGTCCCATGTCATAGTAGGTATCGGCACATTAAAGACCCCCCCCTACTCTGAGGTCATTAGTGCCGAGCGTATGCAATATTTGTCGCAATTCACCGGCACACGATGACGTCTCCATAAGAGTGAAATATTCTTGAGTGGGAAGTTAAACAACAATACAACAACAACAACATTAATTTTCTTTTTCCCTTCATTCACCGCTGAGACCAAAATTTGATGGGAATTCAGTGACATATTCGGTGACGGGACCTTATGCATGATAGATTTTCGAGTGGTATGGCAAACAAGAACTGACAACAAAAACCGAAACATCAACAGCAACAGAACAGGTGCGTGTTTTGTAATCGATGAAAAAGCAGGTATGAAAAGAAAGACTAAAGAAAATATTGACACTTCCTGTAATTGAAGAACACATATTTGTCCGTTTAGAAATTTTGTTTGTTTGAAACATGGAATTAGGTTTTTTAGATCAATTTCCATTAGCTGTTTTTAGAATAAAAATTCATAATTGAAATCAATTGCTGTATTGATAAACATGGGATGGCAAACCAGACTGATGCATTGAATAATGATAAATTATCCATTGTAATTCTTTGTCGCGAGATTATTAACGATGAATGAATATCATGTCCACAATACTTTGTATTATTGTATTTTAATTATAATTTAAAAGCGTTTAGATATTGTTGTTTTGATCATATATTCGAAGTCAAGCTGATTTGAAAAGACATCGGCTACATGAACACTATGGACCTTTTCATAGCTGTGATGATGACTTGTAGTCGCACTAATGCCCACTAGAACAGGTTAATAAACTTTTACCCGTTAATTAGAGTTGGAATTCTACATCAAATCTTGAAAGGTACCGATATTGTCTTACTTTATTCGTATCCAATTGCAATGACATAACAAGACACCGGTGTTCGAGAAGGAATCAGATTCAATTCCCCACCGTAAGTACATGGTACTGTAAATCCGGAAATTTTCGCGAAACTTTCTTTTGCGACTCAGTGGTCTTACACATATTGGCGAGAGAATATTTTCGCGACTTTGTCAGCAAAGATAACACCGTAATGTTCTATAATGCACTTTTATTCCAGAGTAGAATATTTAGCGATTCACTTATTTTGGCGAGTGAGTATCCTCGCGTAATTACGCAAAAATAAGGATCTCGCGATTAAAACTGGATTTACAGTATAAAGTACAAAATTGGGTATACGTTTATTCCAATCGTGACGGAGCAGTCACAAGTCGAAAGGATTAATCAGACCTTACTTCACAATGTCTATCTTACTGAACCTCCAATTGAGATACCAAAGTAAAAGTGAGGAATTACCAAGGGGTATTTTCGAGCACCTAAGTTGTTGTTGTTGTGTTGTTGTTTTACGTTCCACTCAAGAATATTTCACTCATATGGAGACGTCACCGTATGCCGGTGAAGGGCGACAAATTTTGCCTTTGCTCGGCACTTATGGCAGAAGAGTAGGGAGGGTTCTTAAACGTGCCGACACCTACTTTGACACGGGACCTCGGTTTATACTGTGTCACCCGAAAGACAGGGACGGTCAACCGCGGAGTGGCGTTGCGGATATCGAACCCCGGACCCCTTGGCTCGAAGTCGAACACGCTTACCACTCGGCCACGGAGGCCCCTCGAGTACCTGAGTAAAGAATAACAACGAGTTAGCAATTACAGTGCAACCTGCCTTAGTGATCCAATGAATTGAAGGACTACCTGTTTTTGTGACCTAATGGTATGGTCCCCAAATGGTTTCCTCTATCATTCACCTAAATTAACAGACCACCTGTCATATTAGATCCTGTGTGTTCCTTCCCTTGAACGGCCTCTTAACATAGGTTAGACTCTAATGCCGATCGCAGCGTACATAACTACATGTATTACGAATTCCAACTAGAATCGGATCAGGTATTCGAAAGGATAGGAGTTGCCTGTACGCATAATACAGTGAAACCTCACTATTACGACCTCCTAAGTGACTGGCTTCAATTAGTTTGATTAGTGAGGTGGTGTCTTAAATGAGAAAGAAATAATGTAAAGCCACGATATATAGATTAAATGGTCTGTATTGTGAGGATGTCTTCTAAGTGAAGTGGTCTTTAGGAAAAGGTTCAACAATACACCATTTGGTCTACCATAACTGACTATCAATTCAAACACTAAAGTAAAATTAGAAAAAGTACCGAGGGATGATCGAAACACCAATTCTTTAAGAATACAACAAAGTTGAAAATTCCTGATGTCAACAAATACAAATCCCAAACGAACTGGGACCAGGTATAAAGAAGGAATTTGCGTTCCCTTTTAACATGTCACGACGGAAAATTAATATTGTATTTTTGTTGCCATTGTTTGATGTATAATGTCTTGACGAATACAAATATGAAGTCACCACATAAGTATGTATCTCCCAAAAGGCTTCTGAGTCAGTCTTCGGCAATTGTTTGGACATTGAACCCCGAGCTCAAGTGATCGGGTTCGGTTTTTCGTTCCTCTCAAGATAAGGTACTTGCATTCCGTAACCATGACTTAAATTCAGTATCGTCAAAACGGGTTGTAAAGTAGCAATACACCGTATAAGGACTGCCAAGGTGGTCCTCCTTTATATTACCGAAATGCTCAATCTTAAGAGTCTCCAACAGGCACTCTTCCACAGACTCTAATCAGTATAAGTCACGCCCCCGTATTCAGTGCCCGCAAGAGCAGTAATTTTCTTCTTTGATGTACAAAGAGATCCAAATAATAGATAAAGATCGATTGCACAGAGATAAAAGTTGTCCAAGCACTCTCATTTTATTTGTTGTCTTTAAAAAGAAATTAATTCAGACGTACTCGCTTTGTCGACACTATCATTGATTTATTTGTAGGACCGTTTTGTGGTTTGCAAAATGTAAGGTGGGTGAAATATGGAATGCAATAGTTGATCAACGTACAAATTTACATGTTTCATCTACTTTATATAATGCTACGGAAACACTTTTGAAATTTTCCTCTTCAAATCTTTTCTATCTCTCTTTCTGTTTGTGAAATTTTAGATTATGTTCAAGACAGAATCGCAATAGCCGATTTAAATTCAAGATGATAAGGTACGATTTAGTTTCAGTTGGAAAAACAAATTTTAAAAGATGAGATTGAGATAAAATGAAATAAATAGATAATAATAATAATATTAATAATAATAATAATAATAATAATGAAAATAATAATAATAATGATGATAATAATAATAATGATGATGATGATGATGATGATGATGATGATGATGACGACGACGACGATGATGATGATGATGCTGATTATAATGATGATTATGATGATGATTATGACTGATAATAAAATAATGAAAATAATCAGCAAAAAACAGTAAGCTTTCTTTTATGTTTACATGGGTAAGCCTATTTACAGGTGTATTTCTTCTGTACTTTCATTCTTTGCAAAACAATAAATTCGTGAGAAACAGTATAGTACCCAGTCATGCTTGTCTTCTTCCGAAATAAACTTCAACCCAAAGTTCGAGTTGATGTAAGATAAAGCCCGGAATAGTCCGATGTTCTGGTTTGATTTTACCAGCCACTATCCAATACAACCATGCTTGTGACGAAGTAATATCAAAATGAAAATCACAGATGCCAAGGTATCATTCACCAGAAAACCAGGGGACAAATACAAATTTACTATTGGACAAACACGGACCTGTGAAAATCCAGAGAGGGGATGAGGTGTCCCAGAAGAGTAAGTTATCAACGTTACGTTACGTTATGTTCCGGGTCTCTATTGATAACATGTATTAGACGTAGGTCCTTACAATGGTAAAGATGGAGATAAAATTTCAGTTTCAATTAAATCACACATAACAGACAGGCAGAGAAACAGACGGATCGACAAACAAGTCATTTTTGCGATCCGGACAGTGAGGAATTTTTAGGCTACTGGAAATTGTCAAACAAAAAGGCAATCGCTTGACGTGTTTTTCAAAATTTATTTAGAAAGATATGCCAGGTACTTCTTTTTTGGAAGCACAACTGCTTTGGAGAGCTCGTTTTGTTTGTTTGAACTTAGATGACCCTTTTCATTAGGACCGCATGTTGCGTTTTTTATTCAGAAATCTGTAGTCTACGACCGATGTGAAAAACATAGACGAGAAAAGTTCAAAAGGAGTTGATTGGTGTGGGTAATCCTCGCATGTTACTCGACCCTATTGAGTATCACTGATTCCCTCAAGGGGGATGGTGAATTTATTACTACTTTAGTTTACTTTTATTCAAATTTCAAAATTTTTGTTTAACTTGCCATGGTCTACTTGAATATGTGTTCAGATATTCGACACTCTTTATGTAGGTGGAATAGAATTCATGTTTTTCAATTATTTCGAAAATCATTATTTCTTTATTCAAATCAATTTCACCACAGAGAAAAGAGCAGAGGTCCAAAATTAAAATTAGCAACAAAAACTTGAATACCACCACCAATTACAACTCGAATACCAATAGTAAAAAAAGAAAAATTTCACCGACAAATATATTGTGTTAATTCTCCATAGGAACTTGGTTGTGACTTGAACACAAGGTCACTTAATCTTTTCAACCCTAAATATCAAAATGGAATATTCTATTATATTGTATTGGAGTAGTCTACTTTAGTCTATAGCGTTGGAACGGTTAATGAATCATTTGTTTTCAATAAATGTACGAACATTGACACAAGCCGACTTGTCCTTTCCTAATTTTTAATTTAGAAGAAATTTAAAGTAAGTACAGACGTTAACTGTCTCATGCCCATTTTTAATTTCTTCTAAATAAAAAATTACTAAAGAACATATTCATAGTAGAGCGCTATGCCTTTTTCAAACTTAAATTGGTAGTCTCTTTTTATTCCAAAAAACTGATGAAAATTTAACTGATACGTAGAGTGTTTCAAGATATTCTGTTATTTCTTTATTTAAAGAGACAAAACTAGCGATACAGACAAGCGCGAGACAAAATGATGTGTCAACACGCGCCATCTCGTGTCTAACATGGTTAATATTCTTCTGCATCTAAAAAACCCTCCTGTCCATGAAGATAATGACAAGTTTAGAACTTTTTATTGATTTAAATATCATTTCTTTAGCACGCTTTTTAAAGACATAGATATATAATTATATAGACCGGGTTTATATATTTACCCAGGCAGTAATAAGAAACATCACCTGAATGATTTTTTATCAGAATCTTCGTTACCAGCTGTTGTCGGGATTGATCGAACTTCTTTGTGAAACTTTGCGTTATATTTGATAGATAATTTAGTATATTAACCTAGATAATTTATTATACAAACATTAGTTAATAGACATTACATATTCAAATAAATCGTCATGATGTAATAAAACCATTCTTTTTTTTCATAAAGTTTGCTTTAATTTAAACATTTTAAAAATCAGTTTTCTAGAATCAATTGATCGAGTGTTACGGGGGAAAAAGAAAGAGATGCAAAACTATAATTCTTTACACATGTATATTGATTCTCATTGATGACAGCTGTCAATCACCCTGAAAGAAAGGAAAGGGACATATTTGGCTAGCACAGAATAAAACATTTTAAAGTGTTGCGCCAGCTGCTCTTTCTTTAAACATATTGCTGATCTGTGCCTATGATATAAAGACGGGAATAACGTTCAAGTCTAACCCGTAAATCATTTTAAGTATTATTGATATCGACGTCACCGACATAATGAAATCGCTGACACATCTAACGTGAGATCTGTAACGAGGTTAGAAAACGTTTTCTCCAGCCACATATCAATATGGAAGACGCATGGCATACTGCAATATTACTTTTCGACGAAGGTCAAAAAAGGTCAAGAGAGTTGTCTTAAATATTCTAGGTTCTAGGTTGTAGATCTACACCGTCATACCTGCCTAAGGTCCACCTCGGTGTAAAGGGTACCTCTTTATTAAGACCACTTGAAATTTACATTGATTAAGAAGTCACACTACGCACACATATGTGCAATGAAATTCCCTCTATGTCTCTCTACAATCGAACCTGTTTTAAAAGGCCGTCTAAGGTAAGAAGCAAGAAATGTCACATATGACAGGTGGTCTCTTAATTCAGGTGTTTTATACAGGCAAAACATTTTGAGACCCACTCATTTAGGTCACATAAGACAGGTTTTCCTTTACTTCTTTGGGTCACTAAGGCAGGTTATTTATTTATTGTTTTAGATAATTATCACTCTTTCCTTTGCTATAACTATTCGTTGACTTGTATTCAAAACGTAGTTGATTTACGGCCAAAAGACGTTTTTACAAAATGTTAGATTTTGGAGATGTGTAAAATTAATTCAGTAACTTGCTTAGGGATATTTTTACTATTTAGGTACAAAAACATAGTTACTCACTGTATTTAAAGAACGAAGAAGCAAAACGGAGTTCATTCCTCACGTAGTACATAGATTCGAAACCTGACTAAGTACTGTGCGGCCATCTTTAAAGCAGATATCTCAGATCAATATCAGGGAACGATTTGTCAAGTAAAACCAAAAGAAGATAATCGTGAAATACAAAGAAAAATTACGTATACAATCAAAACTTCTGCAAAGAATAGGCTACGTTTTCAATTCACGGGTTTGTTGATACTATCATCTTGATATGAAAACCTCGTTAGCGTTGTGTGGTTTGTGGTAAATTGTAATCAAAGAAACAGATCAACTAATGTTACTCTCGTTTTACATAGTTACCCGGATAAAATTTCAGATCTATTCACTTTTTACCAAAGCTGTATGAAACATTTATGAAGGGGACCTGGTCCTTATTCATAGCTCATGGCGCCCTTAAATAGTTTGATGAAATTTGTTATTCACGTGGCATTGAGAAAATAAAAGACAGAGGCTCAAAGTGTCGTCAACTTGGGCGAAAACCCCCCAGAGAGAGAGAGAGAGAGAGAGAGAGAGAGAGAGAGAGAGAGAAGTAGTTTACGAAAGCTTAATTGATGAAACTGAAGCACCATGCAGTAGTTTGAAACATCCAAGTACAGAATTTCTTGACACAAATTTCTGTTGTCGCTTAGAAATGTAAAAACCTTAATATATTTGAAATGCACAGCAAATCAAACAGAATTAACTGAAAAAAAATTATTTGAGAGGGGGGGGGGGGTTGGTTGGTTGGCTGGTTGTAGTGTTGTTTAACGCCCCACTCAAAAAATCTTTCACTTAAATGGAGACGTCACCATATGCCGGTGAGGGGCGACAAATTGTACCTGTGCTCGGCAGTTATGGCTGTAGAGAGGGAGGATTTTATAACTTACCAACGCCTACTGTGACACGGAACCTCGCTTTTTACTGTCTCATTCGAAAGACAGGAACAGCCAACTGCGACCTAGCTTGGGCTCGAACCTTGGACCTCGTGATCAGAAGTTAAACACGCTAACAAGTAGGCCACGCAGCCCCTATACATGTACATTGTCAATCTAATAAAAATTCAACCCTCAATCATGGACATCAATCATGGTAGCATACATGTACTATCAATCAGGGGAGATAACTTTAAGGAAAGATGAACATAGTGGAACCTGTCCTACATGTATGAGACTTGCTTCTGCCATAGAAAAGTGGTCTCTCAAGACAAACAGTCTCTCGTGCCACGGCAATTATGCAACTTTGGTGTGAAAGCAAGATTTATTGAAAAATGTTAATCTACTATCAGCATAGCACTGAAACCTAGGAGGAAGGGGTCAGTCCCTATTTCATGAAGTCGGAAATGATATGCATCATTGTAGCCTACATTAAATATGAAATAGGATTTTTAATTTACTTTTCATGTTACGAGTGATTGCATAATCAAACATAATGTGAAAAATTTGTACTGGTTTGCATCCCCGCAATCATGACTTTTTGGGTTTTCCTGCACATTTCATTTGCCTCCTACGCCACCGTTCAGAAGTACATGTACTATGGAAAGGCTTTTTTTCAAATTTAAAAAACGGATTTAAAAAAAAAATTAACAAGCTTCAACTGGATGCGATTTCGTGATGACACGTACTACTGAGTTAATGACGTGCGATAATAAACACAGCACTAAGTTAAAATTTGATCAAAATGTTGCAAAGTCACATAAAATAGAAAAGAAGAAAATTCTGCAATTACATATGTAAGTCAAAACCGTAATGAGCCTCAATTGGGGAGTATGTAGATGATTCTTAAGATAAAGTCTAGCCATCAAATACCATGATCCGGTTACATCTAATTGACAAAAAAAAAACTCTTTAAAACATCCTGTGGTATTACTCAAATTCTGTGGTATTGTTCACTCAATGCAGAGTTGCAGTATTCAGAATTTTCCTGGGTTAAAGCTAGCACATGGACAACTGTCCAGCGAGTATTTAGTATACGATGATGTAGCTATCTCCTTTTTCTTCAACTCTCGTTATTGTATTTCATGATCATAATATAAGTCATCAATTTCAAATTTTTTTATTAACACTTCAGTACGGTGAAGCCAAGTCAACTTCAAACGTATAATGTAACGTTCGGCTTTTATACGCCCTTCGCAACAAAATGGCATTTTTGTTAATGTTGTTTCTTTTTCTTGTTTGTTTCTTGGTTGTTTATATCTGTTCATTCTCTTTTCTTCTTTTTTTTTGGTGGATATTTAATGGAGGGACTAACCTTGCCGACAATTTCTTATCAAAAACTTATATTTTAGACAGTATAGCTTGTACATCAGCCATATCATATGTGGCATTATAACTTTAAAATTAAGATTTTTTTTTAATTTCAAATTTTGAAAATTTAAATGTATCATACAAAATATTTGTGTGAAATAACATTGCATTTTTATTCAAATAATCAAAAAAGTCAAATTATTTTTGAGGTTCCATCCCCGAAGATGGGAATCTTCCAAATCTTCCGACAGACACTGTAGCCTATAGGACCTATATATACCTTCCATCTGAGAACTTTATAAAAGGGACGGAGTATTTACACGTATCATACATGAACACTTGACAAAAAAAGCGCAATTATTTTTTTATCTTTGTGTAATTCTAAAGTAAAACCGTTCTTATTCTGTCGTATCACGCGACGTTAGGCAGCAATAGTCTTGAATATGTGCCGGGCTATTGATATTTCCGCACAAATTATGGCAACAAGAAAGTTCCTTTAAATTTGACAAGGAAATACAATATTTGTTGTTGTTGGGTTTTTTTTTTCATTTAAAGTTTACATGGCGTCTGATATATCATATCAACACATTTATCTAGTAGCAAACTTCCGATATAAATTTGACTTTTATTTATTTGTTCTGATAAATATTTAATGGGTTTATTGCACAATTATTCATCCCAACAATGAATAAACTCCAAACATTATAAATGAAAAAACGTACAGCTCGATGAATTGAATGAGCTCTCGTTGAATAGGGCTTATTAAAGAGCGTATGGAATTCTTTGTATTCACAATTTTTTATTTCGATTTTAGATTTTTGTGTTACGAACGACACGGATCGTGATCAAGTAAATGAAATATATAAAAGATGCATGAGTGAATATGAATAACGGATGAGTAACTGGGATTGTTGCAATACATATACCATTAATTATACCCGTTATCACAGTTGATGTTATCTATAGTTTCGTATATTCTGTCAAATGAATCACTCGTGCCTCCGACTTTGGTTTTAAGTGTTATTGTGTACACAAAAAAGATATAACCACCCAAATGGAAAGTCTACTTTTTGAATGGAATGAGATATCAGGTTAACTTTATGAACGCAATTGATATTCTAGCTGTCTTGGTATTGAAAGCTCTACAAGCAAATAAATATGGAAAAAACATTTAATTTTTCGTGAGAATATTTAGAAAATACAACTTTCAACGCAGTAATTACTATGTAAAAAGAAATTTTATATAAAAATAAAATCAGGAAATCTATAATCAATTATTATTGAAATATGGATAATCATTTAATTCTGACTTAATGATTTCATTCGGTTAAAGAAAGTCGAGAATTTTTAAAAGGAATTATTATTAGAGTATTTTAAAATCCAATCACCGGTTTTATTGGTGCATTCTGTATGTTTTTCTCTTAATGTTGAATAAAAGAAGTTGAAGATATCAAGGGGAATTTACAATTCAAAAATAAGAAATAGACAACACCATGGCCAAAATAAAAGGATAATTGAGGATGAAAAAAGAAAATATATTATGACGGTAAAAACATCGTCTATGATAGATATGCATCTATTAGTAAACCTGTCACGTTATTCTGTATGAGTCTTTACAATAAATAAAGCATGAATTGACCGAGTAATTCTCTTTCACAGAGACAGAGTTCGGTCATGGATTCAAAAGCTAGTGAAGGTACATGTATCTTCAAGAACTTGAGTTCTACCAGGCAATTGGTTTGCGACTACTCATTGACTTCGCGTTATTTTTTTTAAATCGGTTGCAAGATATCACTGGTTATATTCCGTACAAAATTTCAGTCTTACTGGGGTGCTCCAGTTTTGCTTTAGGAAAAAAACCTCGACAAATGTGCGCCTATGCCTACTTAATAAGCATATGGAAATTGTAGATATATAAAGTTCAATACTGACGATCTATAAACAAACAGCACTCTTAAACCCAAACTGATCACAAACATCACTCTACTCAAACGAATAATATGTTTTATTAGAATCAGCTATATCCATATTCGAAAAATGATTGAATAGATATGTAGCTCAAAGTTCCATGCTGTTTCTACTCTGCTAAAGATTGCCCTGTCTAAAAGGACCATTTTCTTACTATGTTATTGACACAGCCGTCTATCAAACTGAAATTGTCCATAAATATTCCTTTCAATTCCTACGGCGACAAAGTCTAACAATATTCTGATATCATGCCGCCCTATATCAGTGGCAAAGCTAGGCAAGTGAAGCTTATCCTTTTTCTTGTTGTAAGCGAATAGAACCACACAAATGCCAATTTCTGAGCATTGACGACTCTTAGTTCTAGGTTTTAGAAAATGAATGGCACTATAGAAATCAAGATGATATGTCATAAAGACGTTCATGTTAGCTAAATTTCTGTTTTTGAAAACATTTCTATCGGTCTAACATAAATTGCACTTATCTGAAGCCTCATGGCTTGTGCTGTTTCTTTCCACTGACATTCACATGAACATTGTATGTTTAGTTCAAGTTTCAAATAAAACCTGATGAATGTTCAGTTGTGTATGTCCATGTGATTTAGGCAGAATGATGTTTTGTTTTAGATAAAGAATAAAATCTCTTACAGTTTATTTTCTTGTAAATGCAGCAATAAGAATAATCAAGATTCAAAATAAAACAAAATAATTAAAATCTGAGGCAACAAGAAATGGATAACAGCAGTCTAAAGGACTAAAAATGTGCGGACCATTTTACCTAGCAAAGTCACCATGGAGGCTCCAAACTTGAAAGATGTACCGTATCCGAACTTCCATTGTGTCTATAAGGTCATAGTAATAAGTTCTTCATCTCAAAAAGGCAATACGAATTGGCATGGTCTTTGTCAAAAAGATTATTTAAAACTGCATTCTAACTTCTTCAATCGTCTTTTAAGAACAGAATATTCAGACAGGTTTTATATCGTAACCGACAATATTTCAAACTTACTAGGATGAAACTGTCATTTTACTTTCTCACATGATAAGCACAAAGAAAGCGTTTTAAAATTTTCTTAATATGAAATAACTTATATGCAGGAAACACAATTTACATTGTTCAAAATACATCGCACCGATCGAAATTTATCAAATTTGGTTTTCATCATGACCGCATGTTTTATATAGTGTATAAAATATTTCTAAAGCCATTGAAAACATGGGAAAAGTAGGTTTATCTAATGTGTTCTGTCAATGCAATGACGACAGCCATGAAANNACAGCCATGAAAATTCTGCATTCTTCGTCTGAGACACAATTGGACAACGACTTAAGAAAACTAGATATGCAAGCATTTCCGTATCATCCCAAACTTTGACGAATCTTGAATTGTAGCAAACCTTAAAATGTAAATGTGTATATGACAAAGGAAATACAACCTACCTTTCAGAATGTAATCTACAACGACGGCGTCTTCCTCCTTGCATGCAATGGCGTCCAATGTAAGTGACGTCATTGGATAACTGGTCATATACTCGGGCATATTACCGGGTTCTGTGAAGAAATATGTAAATACATGTATGTAAGTGTATATATACAGTCGAGCCTCATTAACCCGGATGCTTCGCCATCCGGACAAAATTTCCTGAGAACTGGGCTGAGCACCATAAAACTTGAGAATTTTCTTAAGTCTGAGAATTTTCACAAATCCAACTTATCGACCAATCAGAATTCAATATTAACTGGAGTTTAGTCAACTTTCAGACTTAAGTAAATTCTCAAGTTTTATAGTGCCAGGCCCAAAATTTTCTATTTGTTTTGGCAACTATTAGAGAAGTGCTTCAGTAATCCGAATGCTTCATTTATCCGAACTATTTTCTTAAGAACGAAAACTTCCGGATTAATGAGGTCCCACTGTATATACTAAACAGACTATGTTAACGAGGATGAAACAAACTCGTAGTTTTTAAAGATTTTCACTCACAAACTCAGTGTTCGGACTTTTCTTGGAGTTTTAGAAGTTTGGGGTGCGTTCCGATTTGTGATATTAGCTCCAGTGGTTCAAGAAATTCAAGTCACTTTATAAACTTCTAAGGTTGGATTAAAGGTCATGACTGGACTGTTACTTTACAAAACAGACGAACGTTAGACTACACTTTTGTGTGAAATGATGGCATATAATGTTATATATAATGACATTTATCATAGAAAAGTCGGAATATTGATGTTACTCGTATGACATTTCAAGCCGAAACTTGATCTTTGTAAAAGGTCCGTGATAAAGAGATATGTAAGAAACGAATGTCCGAGTATCAGAGAGAGTACTTATTGTATTCTTGACAGCCAACATTGTAGAGTTAATGTTTCAAACTTTTAAAATTTCTTCAACTTTTCTACAATATAAAACAAGCACAAATGTGAATGTAAATTCAAATAGAAAACCTTTCATTATTATTATTCAAACATTATCCCATATCTTGAGATGTATGAAAGAAATTGGCATACTGCAAGTCTGTGAGGTAGGGTATATAGGAAATTGTTTAACTAAGTCTAATCTTTCCGTTGGTACCACAAGAAATGAACAAACAGATCTCTCTCTCTCTCTCTCTCTCTCTCTCTCTCTCTCTCTCTGTAAATACTCTCCTGGTTATGAATATTTCAATTTTGTTGCATGTTCTGTAAAAAAAAAAAAAACGCTTTGTGCAAAAAGGACATCCCAAAACTTGAATCGTAATTTCTTTCTCATCCACTTGAGAATTTATGAAATTCAAAAACCGTTCACCTTGGGTAACTTGTAATCAAAAAGTGTCATTCTGTCTTTTTTAGGTAAAATCCAGGTAAAAAAATGTAGTTTTTAAAAATATCAACTCAATTGCACCATCCGTTAATCTTTAAGTGGATACATAGTGCGGACAGTTCAATATCGCAACATCTACGAGGACGAGGAAATGAATTGAGCTTATAGGCAACTTTTGAGGGATACCTTCCAGTACAAATATTGACAGTGCGGCAATTAGCAAATTTTGATGTTCACACCTACATCACAGAACATGTATGTCAACATAGCTATCATATCATATTTAACGATCATCACAGATACGATCGGCGACAGATTGAGCTTGATAAGTGGACTGCTTCAACACATAAATTGCTAAAAGACTAGCCTGTCACGTCCATAAAAAGCTCTCCGACTTGTTCAAAATTAAAATTCATAAAGTTGACAATTTTGCAATTCTATAATCCCTTTAACTATGATCTGTCAAATTATCAAGGGCCGATGTGCCAGGCCATTGATGTGTAGAATGTAAGACAGACGTTGCTTCTGTTATGATATTATGTTAGTTTGCCGTACGTCAGTCATTAATCGTGTAAAAATAAACATGATTCGAATAACAAGTATTGCAAAAGTTCTATAAGTAGGCCTGTCCACTAATGACATTACTTAGCAATTTTCTTGAGAGGAAATTAAATTTAACTTTAAAAATATACACTTTACATTTCGATTCCTGCATATATATACTGTCGCAATGGAACTTAATGCATAAAGTAGCTAAGCACAGATTAGAGTCAATAAAAACTTAATTATATAAGTTACACAATACTTACTGCACAGAGATTCCTCCAGAATCCCGTGTTGATACTAAATTAACTTCACATAAAACTCACGTTTTGTGAAATAACATTGAATGAAGATATTTTACCTTATTATCCAATGAAGGATCGTTTTACAGATGACGTCATCGAGAATACCCGTTACTGACAATAATACAACAAAGGGATTTCCCTCAATTTGCGGGCTGAATTGAAATCGGTTGATCGACAACTGGTAGACACACGCCTCCAATATTTAGATCGGGTACGTTATGCACGAGTAATCGTGTTACCTTTTTGCAGCCAGAACTCTTTGATCGAGTCAAAAGAAACATTTAAAAGGAAAAACATGACAAATCATTTATTGAATTATATAAAGTGTGGTAGAAGTAGTCGAAAGGAAGACTCTCTCTCTCTCTCTCTCTCTCAAATTTGACATATTATGATGTTAGCTATTGTAATGAAGATATGCTTAAATCATTTTCTGTCATCAAATAATTTACTATAAAAAGAAAAGGAAATATTTCGGATTTTTCTTTTTCCTTATGTGTCAAACTAAATTAAGAAATAGTACGGACAAAATATTGACACTGAACTAGATGGATAAACACAATATTTCAACTGCTGTATGTTTATCAAAAAGAGGCTAATAGGAAATTAGAATAAGGAACTAAGATCTCTCTTTTACCGAATTTCGAAATAACAGAAAGTTCTCATTCTTATTCTGCCAATTTTAATAATCTCAGCTTAAGTCACGAACTGAGATTGAAAACAGATAATAAAGAATAAGGGAAGCTTTCCCCTGTCCGCCCTAGGCACCATTAGAGCTAGCTCATGCAAAGTCGAAACAAAGTTTACACTTTGTAACCCGTGCGACTTACGATCAAAAGTGCAAGTGATTCATTTGTATTCAAGTAATTTTAGAATTCCCGTTCTCAATAGAAATTATTCAGTTAAGTGAGCCATTTTTTCAAAATATAAGAGTTATATATATAAATTTGAAGATAATCCCCAATCCTTGCAAAATGTATCTATATACATATTGAATTTGTTCAAACATGCATGAATAATTTTGATGTTTGTTTATATATCAGTTGACGATCTTTTCGTATATATATACATGTATATATATATATATCCCTTTCTTTAAAACCAATTGATTCATTTTAAACAGGAGAATTAACCATGCAATGTTTAGATAGTGTCACTAAAATGTCTATTGACAAATTTTGTTTATTTTTGTGATTAATTCATCGATTTATTTATCTGTTTATTCATAAGTTCATTGTAATATTTTCAATGTTATTTATAAATTTGCTAGTATATATATCCACAATTTCTGTGCCATCCATAGCTTTTTGAAAGTTAAAATCTGTGTAAGATATTATTTTATTCATCATAACCATCACTCACCTAAATTTGCCTCATTTTTCTATCAATTTCTCATTTTCAAATGTTTAAATCATGTAGACTAATACTCAGTTTATTCAATTTAATGTGACCAGTCAGTAGGAAAATATAACTCCTCCATGGCACCTGACCCTTTCCCTGGGTTTCCAGTGGTCAGTAGTTACCCATTACTCACTTATGTATCTTCTTTTGATACCAACGTATCTGTTGAATATATATAT
>JACSZP010011218.1:0-15944 GCA_016161895.1 Pinna nobilis
CTTTTCTCTGAAACATCAGATTACGTGACTTACGATCACAGTTTGTCCTCGCTTCTCTTTAACACATCAGATTACGTGACCTACGATTCCTGTTTTTGTTAATACTTTTCTCTGAAACATCAGATTACGTGACTAACGATCACAGTTTGTCCTCGCTTCTCTCTGAAATATCATATTACGTGACCTACGATTTCAGTTTTTGTTAACACTTTTCTCTGAAACATCAGATTACGTGACCTACGATCACAGTTTGTCCTCACTTCTCTATGACATATAATTTTACTTGACCTACGATTTCAGTTTTTGTTAAAACTTTTCTCTGAAACATCAGATTACGTGACCTACGATTCCAGTTTTTGTTAACACTTTTCTCTGAAACATCAGATTACGTGACCTTCGATCACAGTTTGTTCTCACTTCTCTTTGAAAGATCATATTACGTGACCTACGATTCCTGTTTTTGTTAACACTTTTCTCTGAAACATCAGATTACGTGACCTACGATTCCAGTTTTTGTTAACACTTTTCTCTGAAACATCAGATAACGTGACCTACGATCACAGTTTGTCCTCGCTTCTCTTTAACACATCATATTACGTGACCTACGATTCCTGTTTTTGTTAACACTTTTCTCTGGAACATCAGATTACGGGACCTACGATTCCTGTTTTTGTTAACACTTTTCTCTGGAACATCAGATTACGGGACCTACGATCACAGTTTGTCCTCGCTTCTCTATAACACATCATATTACGTGACCTTAGACAACAATTTTATTCTCACATGTATCTGACGCATCAAGTAACTTGTTTTACTGTTACTATCGCCTCTCCTTGACAATTAACATTCGTTTTGTTCATTCATATTTTGTATAAATGAGGTTACAGTTTGGTCAAACAAATGACATCTAAAGAAATCTAGATCTTGATTTGTGGAACCATTGTCGTGTTGTGGTCTACAGTTTGATTCTCTTAATTGACTTCAGGGTATCTACTGGATTCTACACAGGGCGACTTCTTCAGAAACTATGGATATGAATATTCTAATCGGAACATTATAACGAGAAGAGTGACGCAGCTTTTTGCTTTACTACGACAATGATAGTTACAAACACTACATAAAATAGGCTGATCTTATTCGGCTGTCTAAGCAATTTAACTTTACAATCTGGTGTGCATTCCCGAATCCATGTTCTCACAAATAAAATTATAGATAAAATCTCAAACGTCCATTTACTCATTTTTGCTAAAACAAATTCCCTATTCAATAACAAGCACATAATTTCATTATCAGACATACCACAATAGATAGAGTAACTAAAAGGATAGAGAATGAATACAAAGTGGAGACTTAATGAGTGTTATTTTGAGAAGGAAATTCTTAATCTATCAGAGAAACTGTAAAACGTTCAGCGGTAGTGCACATGTCGGCGAAATATATTGCAAGTCTAACAATTTACTTGAGGAAAGTTGCTTATCAAGTAAGATAGATTTTTGTAATATGCGTTTTGACAGCACACTGAATTTTCTGCATTTTCCCTAGGAGTAAATATTTATGTCTTGCAAATTCTTAAATATTTTGTTTCATATGAAATTTGTATTTTTAAGCTGAATTGTAGCCTAATAATGCTTGTAGTGGATACGGAAGTGACATTATGCTGCTGTATAATTGCCACGATGTTAATGTTCTTTATAAGGTTCTGAAACTTTATGGTACCGTAATTGAAATCCATGTAAAGCCCCGTTCACAATAAGTTTCCTTTGACGGAGTTGCCTGTTCACACTGTCAAAGTTTTTTGATCGACTTCTACAAGAAAACGCGAGAAATATGTAGAAGTCTCCTGTAAATATGCTTGAGGATGACATCTTCGGCTTTTATTTGTGCTGTTATGCATATTGATTCTAAGACGCGGAATATGAAATAGGGTACGGGTAAGGACGAGGAGGTGGGCTAAAAGTTGGCTATTGAGGAGATGACAATCGAACCGATATAATTCATTTCTGCGGGAACTTCGAGTAGAGGACCCTGTCCAATATCAAGAAGTTCCTCTTATATTTGTCCATATAAATCTATGTTTTACTGTCATCTTGCGATAATACGCAAGGATAAATAGGCCCAAATCCGCGTCATATCGATTCTCTGTTTTGATGGTCAAAGTCCATCAAAGTCCGTCAAAGTTTGAATAAAAATAGCACGAGTTTCTATTCCGTCAAAGTTCGTCAAAGTTCTTTGATGGACTTTGATCAAAGTTTTCTTTGACCGTTCACATTGTCAAAGTTTCCGTCAAAAACTTTGACCAAGAAAACTTGAACAAGAAAACTTGGTGTGGACGGGGCTTTATCATTTATCTTATTCATTTATGTTGCGATAAAGCAGATAAACGATCAAGAGCTCTCCAAAATAACGAATAACAAAATAACTAATAAAAGGTTAACATATATGTAAACTACGGATGTTTACTTTTGTACAGACATGAAACAGGTGTAAAATGAATGTGTGAGACAAGAATTAAGTATGAAAGTTGATACGGTGAAATGTGTAATACAATGTTATAAACGAACATGTAGTGGTACAAATAAGCATTAAACATTGTAGACAAGGGTGTTTTTCAGCCTGATCTTGTCGAAACTAATGATAATTCCCTGCACGATTCCAACATTATCCAATCATCTGTCATAGAAATATTACCCATGGCCTACGTGTGTATTACTTGTAGTGGCAGTGAATCAGGAACTTTGGTGTCCCGATGTTAACGGGTCCCATTTGGTAACATTGGCAAAAATTCTGAAAAAGCAAATCCCATGAGGACCCGTCCTCTGCTCATCCGATTCAATGTATATAGCCCACTGATAGAGTGTCTTGACGGTATTTTAAGAGGAGTAACGTTCCTAGATATTCGGTCTGTCAATCTATCGCTAAATATAATGCACAACACAAATAACATAGGATCAACAGCATGTATATCCACGAACATCCAATGGTCATCCTCAACTAAAGATTTTACTTCACCGGCATATGGTTATATATATGAGTGAACGATTGATTTGATTGGAACATATATGCTATTATGTTCTAAAGTTACATCAAATGGTTGGGCACTTGTAAGTGTTAATTAAAGAATTAAAGACCGATGTACTGTTTGTATTTTCATGATATGCTACGTATATAATGGTCATTGCCATATCAATACCGTCAATAAATATGAAGATAAAAAATTAAAGTGGGATTCTTTGTTCTCTTGTTGTATAACCTCCTACTCTCAGCAAATTCTAAAACGGCTTATCAGGTAACTACAACAACAGTAACAACAACTGTGATGATGATGATGATGCTGATTATTATTATTATTATTATTATTATAAACAACATATCAATATAATGACCTTACAAACAATTCCGGGTCACAGGTCAGGCAGAGGTCAGCAATGATTATAGTACAGAAGAGCTAGACACTGAGATCTTTGATATTCTGTTTCGTGGTTTAATTCAGTTTGTTTGCAGTGCTTACCCGGTGGGTGAAAATCAAGTATCCCAATGTTTACACGGCGACTTTACGTGTATGATTTATGTTTTGTATTATTTTAACTGAGGATTACAACAGAATTATTTTGACACATTTGTAAACGTGGTGTGAAAATAGAAACACGATTACTTAAATGAATTTCCTGCATTAGTATGGACTGATCGACACGTGTCAGTTGTGAATTAATCTCGTGAACTTTACATCCCGGTTGTTTAGTACCACATGAACCAGAATAAGGAATAATAACAGAAATGAGTCCCCCTATCGAAACTATGTAAGTCAATGTCATCTATCTTAAAATCACTGGACCAACTATTTAAAAGCCACTATGCCAACTGTGGAAAAAACATTAATTTAACTTCGAGCGGAGGATAACAGTTCTCGGTTCTTGTAAAACCCTTAGATATGACCAATCAAATTGAATTTCATTTCACATCAACTGGGAATGTAGCTGAAAATTACTATCAGTTTAACGATAGTATAAGGTCAAGCAAGAAAACTAATGAAAACTAGATTTGTTCAATCAAGTCCCCCAAGTGGCCATTATGCATCAAAAGTCAAAATGCAATGTAGTTTAAGAGGAATTTGGCTAACAAGATGTAGAAGGCTATAGTAGAGAGCACGTGAACGGGGAAATTTTACAAAGTTTCTTTGATGGCGCCTATAGCTAGCGGTCAAACAAGATTTGATTTTATTCTAGATAAAACAACAGTATTACAAATCGTGCACATGTTATCCCGAGTGCATTTATGAAAGAGGTGGTTATCGTGTTCGTCTTCAATTGAGAGGTCCGGTGTTCGAGCCCAAGCCACATTGCGGTCGACTGTCCCCGTCTTTTTGATGAGTCAGCAAAAATCGAGGTTTGCACATTTAAAAAAAACTCCTTGTTCTACGGTCACAAGTGCCGAGCAAAGGCAAAATTTGCCGCCCCTTACTGGAACACGGTGACGTATCCATATGAGTAAAAGATACTTGAGTGGGACGTTAAACAATAATATAACCAACAAACCAACCAAGCAACACTTATGAAGTCTGAATGTGAATAGGTGATTGATAAAGGCGAATTGTGATACAAAATATTACAATTTGATACTGGCCACCGCCAATACTAAATTGATACAATATAAAGTTACATGAACAAAGATCTTCTTATTCCTTTTTATTTAAGATATTTTTTAGATGGTAATAAAAACTAAAAACGTAATGCATGTGCGTTATCTATCAATATCATTTTGTTGTATATGATCTTTATCTTTATGATTCAGTTGAAAATTATTGGATATTATAGATATTTCATTTCATTTTTTTTCCACATCTTCAAAAATTTACAAATATAAAGTACATGTATGAGTCATTATTACTCTAATTTTTATTGGTACAAATATTTATCAAACTACTGAGTACTGTCAGGTGTTTGGCCGGACCCCTGTAGTTTGAGGGAGAGACTCGGCGAGGGATATTTTTCACTTGCCGGTCTATTTTCTAAACAGCCACACACAATAATTTACTTTAGTAAAAGAAAAATTGGAAACACATGAGACCGCGAAGGCTGTAAAGTGATAATGCATATATCTGACACTGATAGCAAAAAAGATAGTGATTATGAAATTTAAAAAATATAACTGAAATTAACCTCCCACCCCAGCCCCTTTCAAAATAACCCCCCCCCCAAAAGCAACTTAAAAGAAAAAAAAATAAGATAATAATAAAAAGTAAAATGTTTAGACAATATGAAAAATATGTCCTTCGTCAAAAAAGCATATCAACAACTTTACTTTGATCTGTTCTGGATGCGCTATCCGTAGTTCACTCATCACTGCTATCAATGAAATGGAATTTGAGATACGCCTACACACATTTATGTCGTGGAAAAATTCCCCATGAATAGAGTTACCTCCAGTTGTAAACAAAGACTTAAATGTTAATGACAAAGAGCATATACGTTTGTAAACGGATAATCTGTGTTTACATCATTTATACGGCTTTCCTCCTACTTGACGAATTATATACCATTGACCATTTTCATCTTGTAGTAGACATTTCTGTTTAGCTATGAAAACTTCAACAGAGAAGCAAAGTAAAGAAATAAATCTCTACACCAAGACAAAAGTTAAGCAGATATTGATCTATAGTGTGCTCCATGATTTTACTTATTGTTTTTGCCCGTGTAACTCTTAACAATAAAAATTACAAAAGATTTGGAATTTTAGTTATTTTGAATATTCAATGTCCAATGTTTGCTATTATTTTTATCTTCAGAGTTCTGTTTTTTAACGAGAACTGTGTGTTGCTTAATAGCCAAAATCTTCTTAAAAGGTCCATATTTTACATTTAATTTTTTTTTTAGTTTTTTTTTTAATTTTTGGTTTCTTAGATTGATACAGTAAATACTGGTTTTGTTCTTGAATAAGTCACTGATGTGTGCATTATTTTGAACATAATTAGATGTTAGCGCCCCTTTGTACGAGGTGCGGAGCTATATTGTATTTGGTTTGTCAGAGTGACTGTTCATACTCGAACAACTTACACCTTGGTCATGGTTGGATATTTGATAGTAAAACATCAAACACCAGTGGGGGACAAAACAAAGCTGAGGAGGGACTAGGAACGGGTATAGGGTCAGTGATACGAAGGGGAGGAGTGTTTTTGCACGCTTCCTTTACTTTACTCATGTGTTTAATTCAAACAGTCGAATAACTTAAGATAAAAATATTGTTTGCTAGACCTGTGAAAACATTTACATCGGTCGTTACTCAAGACTCTTCCAGAATAAACACTAAAGTTAATACGCTTAGTGTCTCTCCGAAGGTGAATATAAAAAGGCTAGTAATGTACTTGTAAAAGTAGACATAATTTTCGCTTATTTAAAAAACATTTAATATTTGGTAATAACCTATCGCTATATACTTGCGACCGTAACCTTATTAGCTACGAACACACAGTCTTAAAAAGTCAAATCGAGGCCATCTCTTGACACTTTTGAGAAAGCTTGAATGATACTTAGGATGCCTTTATTGAAGTAAGTACACAATACATGTCTCGTTACCATTTCTACCTTTTGTAATCTTATAGTCGTAGATAGGGAACAATTGTTGAATATTATAGATTGCATATTGGTTTTGAAAAATTAAAGAATGTAATCCGCGTGGTATATGCGTATTGATTCCTGTGAGAGATAGATTTGGCTTATTTAATATAGGTCTGCAATGTATTTTGCTTTGACAAGCGTTATAAGATTCTAGAACATGCTAGTATTTTGAAATAGGATTCTTCGTATCCATGGCTTGTGCTTGGAAGCTTACAGATGTAATGTAAAATTGTATATTATGAAATATTTGTTCTGAACAGTTCTTTCAATAAGTATTAGAAACCTGAACTGGGGTAAAACATCTTTTTCTCTTTTAATTAAGGAGCTTATAGTATGTGTCTTACTTTCGGGGACTAACAGATATGTAACACGGGTATTAATTTGTATGTGAGCAAACACAGAAATATTGCATGAATCTGATGTGCTGAATTTCTATGTATAGTATCGAGGGAATCTAATGGATTTGTGTGAGTATTACTTCAAGTATCACGGGAATCGAGTTGATATCAGCTAATACTCATAAGTATCATTGTAATCTGAATGATATGGGGATAAACTCTCAAATATAACGCGAATCTAAACGATACGCCCTGTGATTATTCTCTCGAATATGTGAATCTACCTGAAAAGTGTGAGTAAAATCTCAAGTTTCACGTGAATCTGATTGATATAAGTGAAAATAATATCAAGTAACACGTGGATCTAACTGATAAGCGTAAGTATAATATCAAGTAACACGTGGATCTAACTGATAAGCGTGAGTATAATCTCAAGTATTCAGTGAATCTAACTGATAAGCGGGAGTATAATNNATATAACTGATAAGCGGGAGTATAATTTTAAGTATCACGTGAATATAACTGAAAAGCGTGAGTATAATTTTAAGTATCACGTGAATATACTGAAAAACTCGAGTATAATTTCAAGTATTACGTGAATATACCTGAAAAGCGGGAGTATAATTTCAAGTATCACGTGAATATAACTGAAAAGCGGAGTATAATTTTAAGTATCACGTGAATATAACTGAAAAGCGGGAGTATAATTTTAAGTATCACGTGAATATAACTGAAAAGCGTGAGTATAATTTTAAGTATCACGTGAATATAACTGAAAAGCGGGAATATAATTTTAAGTATCACGTGAATATAACTGAAAAGTGTGAGTATAATTTCAAGTATTACGTGAATCAAACTGATAAGCGTGAGTATAATCTCAAGTATCACGTGAATCTGAATGACATAATTGAGTATAATCTCAAGCATCATGTGAGTCTAATTGATAAGTTTGAGTATAATCTCAAGTATCATGTGAATCTGATTGATAAAGGTTAATATAATCTCAAGCATCATGTGAATCTAACTGATAAGTTTGAGTATAATCTCAAGTATTATTTGAATCTTACTGACGAGTGTAAGTACAATACTAAATGCCGCGTAAATTTGACTGATATGTGTGTGAGTGTACTCTCCAGTTTGCAGGAATCTCAGCGATAGGTTTGCATATGCTCATGCTTGAATTCTTTACACGAATTACTAAAAACTGTTTCGAGTTAGGTTGCTCAAATGTTTGGTTAAAATTTAGTTTGAAATATTGTTTGTTGCATCTGATGTTATGAACTTTGTTGATATAAATTAATTTTCTGAATAAAAAATAGGGGGGGGGGCAGTATTTGTTTGGGGGAACCATTCACTTGTGGATATTTATTTGGCGTGGCCCTTCCCTCTCAGCATTTCTTTGCTTTCTTTTTCCAGACCTTTTCATGCATTATTGTCCTTTGTCTTCCTTACATTATTTACCTTTCTTGATGTCATGGTCGCGGTATTTTGCTTTCTGTAGTACTCCTTAAGGTATCCATAGAGCGCTTCCATAAATTATCTCCCTTTCTTCAGCCCCCCCCCCCCCTTCCACACACTATTTCCCTTTTTACAATTATTATGTTGTGTTGTTGTTTAACGAGTCACTCAAAAATCCAATACTTACCTGAAGATGTTACGTTATGCCGGTGAAGGGATATAATTTGAGATAAATTTAGACACTTCCGGCCCTTGAGCAGTGAGGGTACTTTATCTTGCCGACACCTACGGTGACATGGGACATAAGATTTAAATTTCTCAACCGAAGAGCAAGAAATGCCAACCGCCTCTGCCTAGTAATCTTAAGAGGAGCATGCTTCTACTGCCTTCCTTCCTCTTCCAGACATTGTTAACTTTGCCGTACTTTTATTTTTCTACTGTCCTATTCCTATCACTTGCTCCCTCTCTACAGCCCTTGTTGATGTTTTAGTTTTCCTTATACAGTCATTTGTACAGTTTTTCTTCTACATTTCTCATCCTATCACTTGCTCCCTCTCTACAGCCTTGTTGATATATTAGTTTTCTTTTACAGTCCTTTGTACAGTTTTCTTTCTACATTTCTCATCCTATCACTTGCCCCCTCTCTGCAGCACTTGTTGATGTTTTAGGTTTCCTTTAACAGTCCTTTGTAGTTTTTCTTCTACATTTCTCATCCTCTCATTTGCTCTCTCTCTACAGCCCTTGTTGATATTTTAGTTTTCCTTTTACAGTCCTTTGTACAGTTTTCTTTCTACATTTCTCATCCTATCACTTGTTCCCTCTATGCAGCCCTTTATAATGTTTTAGTTTTCCTTTTACAGTCATTTGTACAGTTTTTCTTTCTACATTTCTCATCCTATCACTTGCTCCCTCTCTACAGCCCTTATTGATGTTTTAGTTTTCTTTTACAGTCATTTGTACAGTTTTTCTTCTACATTTCTCATCCTATCAGTTGCTCCCCTTCTACAGCCCTTGATGATGTTTTAGTTTTCCTTTTACAGTCCTTTGTGCAGTTTTTCTTTCTCCATTTCTCATCCTATCACTATGTTCCCTCTCTACAGCCCTTGTTGATGTTTTAGTTTTCCTTTTACAGTCCTTTGTACAGTTTTCTTTCTACATTTCTCATCCTATCACTTGCTCCCTCTCTACAGCCTTGTTGATGTTTTAGTTTTCCCTTTACAGTCCTTTGTACATTTTTCTTTCTACATTTCTCATCCTATCACTTGCCCCCTCTCTGCAGCCCTTGTTGATGTTTTAGTTTTCCTTTTACAGTCCTTTGGTTTTTCTTCTACATTTCTCATCATATCACTTGCTCCCTATCTACAGCCCTTGTTGATGTTTTAGTTTTCCTTTTACAGTCCTTTGTACAGTTTTTCTTCTACATTTCTCATCCTATCACTTGCTCTCTCTCTACAGCCCTTGTTGATGTTTTAGTTTTCCTTTTACAGTCCTTTGTACAGTTTTCTTTCTACATTTCTCATTCTATCACTTGCCCCCTCTCTGCAGCCCTTGTTGATGTTTTAGTTTTCCTTTTACAGTCCTTTGTACAGTTTTTCTTCTACATGTTTCATCCTATCACTTGCTCTCTCTCTACAGCCCTTGTTGATGTTTTAGTTTTCCTATTACAGTCCTTTGTACAGTTTTTCTTCTACGTTTCTCATCCTATGAATTGCTCCCCTTTTACAGCCCTTGTTGATGTTTTAGTTTTCCTTTTATAGCCCTTTGTACAGTTTTTCTTCTCCATTTCTCATCCTATGAATTGCTCCCCTTCTACAGCCCTTGTTGATGTTTTGGTTTTCCTTTTACAGTCCTTTGTACAGTTTTTCTTCTACATTTTTCATCCTATCACTTGCTCTCTCTCTACAGCCCTTGTTGATGTTTTAGTTTCCTTTTACAGCCCTTTGTAAAGTATTCAATCAACATTCCTCTTCCATGCTTTTCCCTTTTTGTACAGTTATCCTTTGCATGATACATATATATCTTTTCCCACATTTCTCCTCCTGTGGCTTAATTATTCAGAACGGAACCACTTTTAAAAAAATTGAAATTTCTTAGCATCACAAAACTTTTGAGATATCAGGTATTACTGAACATTGTGCTAATCGCTGATCACATGCCATATCGGGTATTACTGAACATTTACTAATCGCTGATCACATGCCATATCGGGTATTACTCAACATTGTACTAGTCGCTGATCATGTGACACATCAGGTGTTTCTGAACATTGTACTAGTCGCTGATCTCATGACATATCAGGTATAACTGAACATTGAACTAGTCCCTGACCATTTGACATATCGGGTATTACTGAACATTGTACTAGTCGCTGATCACATGCCATATCGGTTATTACTGAACATTGTACTAATCGCTGATCACTTGCCATATCAGGTATTACTGAACATTGTACTAGTCGCTTATCACATGCCATATCAGGTATTACTGAACATTGTACTAGTCGCTGATCATTTGCCGTATCAATTATTACTGAACAATTACTAATCGCTGATCATTTGCCGTATCGATTATTACTGAACATTGTACTAGTCGCTGATCATTTGCCGTATCGATTATTACTGAACATTGTACTAGTCGCTGATCATTTGCCGTATCAGGTATTAATATATTACTGTACTTTGTACTAGTCGCTGATCATATGCCATACGGTATCAGATATTACTGAACATTGTACTTGTCGCTGATCATGTGACATATCAGGTATTACTGAACATTGTACTAGTCGCTGATCATGTGAAATATCAGGTATAACTGAACATTGTACTTGTCGCTGATCAAGTGACATCAGGTATTACTGAACACTGTACTTGTCGCTGATCATGTGACATATCAGGAATTACTGAACATTGTACTTGTCGCTGATCATGTGACATATTAGGTACATGTATTACTGAACATTGTACTAGTCGCTGATCATTTGACATATCAGGTATTACTGAACATTGTACTAGTCGCTGATCATGTGACATATCAGGTATTACTGAACATTGTACTTGTCGCTGATCACGTGACATCAGGTATTACTGAACACTATACTAGTCGCTAGTCATTTGACAAATCAGGGATTACTGAACATTGTACTAATTGCTGATCATGTGACATATCAGGTATTACTGAACATTGTACTTGTCGCTGATCAAATGCCATATCAGGTATAACTGAACACGATACTAATCGCCAGTCATTTGACAAATCAGGGATTACTGAACATTGTACTAGTCGCTGATCATATGACAAGTCAGGTATAACTGAACATTGTACTTGTCGCTGATCATGTGACATATCAGGCATTAATGAACATTGTACAAGTCGCTGATCATGTGACATATTAGGTATTACTGAACATTGTATAAGTCACTGATCATGTGACATATCAGGTATTACTGAACATTATACTAGCCGCTGATCATGTGACATATCAGGTATTACTGAACAATATACTAGCCGCTGATCATGTGATATATCAGGTATAACTGAACAATATATTAGTCGCTGATCATATGCCATATTAGTTACTACTGAACATTGAACCAGTCGCTGATCATGTGACATATCAGGTATTACTGAACATTGTACTAGCCGCTGATGATGTGACATATCAGGTATTACTGAACATTATACTAGCCGCTGATCATATGCTATATCAGTTACTACTGAACATTGTACTTGTCGCTGATCATGTGACATATCAGCTATCACTGAACATTGTGCTTGTCGCTGGTAATGTGACATGTCAGGTATTACTAAACATTGTATTAGTCGCTTGATTATTTGTCAATAGATTTGGGAGACAGTGTATAAACCCGGGGGTAATAATAAATAGATCCCAAGGCAAATCCGATCTCGGTCTATCCATTCAATTACTGGACAACTGGACAGCTGACGTTATACAGAATAATATGCATATAGGCATTACGTCTTGGTTTTACACTAGCTTCCATACCTTCTTCAAATACTTCACAATAATTATTAAGATACAATTTTATTCTTCGATGAAAAATGTTTTGCCATCGTTAAGTGCAATTTAATTTGAATGGTAATATGAATTATTTCAAATAGAAATATAAGAAGGCTTTAAGAAACTCATCATTAGAGGAAACTCCATCACCTTATTGTCGGTTGATATACACCCCAAGGGATATTTTTCTATACATTATATCTCCCGAGCGTGATTCAAAAGCAATATTTCTTGGACTTTGACATTCCGACACCAAAAATCAATAGGGATCCTCCTTGAGTCATGGGTAGCCCAGTTCAACATTATAGACCCGCAAGTACTTGAGTTATGGTGCCGTAACCACTTTTAAGGAACGAAGCCATGTGACCTTGAACTTTGACCTTCCGACCCGATAAATCGATAGGGATCCTCCTTGAGTCAGGGGCATCCATGTGTGAAGTATCAACATTGTAGACCACGGGCACTTGAGTTATAGTGCGAAAATAAATGGACATACGGACGGACGAACGGACGGAAAGACAGACAGACATGGTGAATCCAGTATACCCCTTACAACTTTGTTGAAGGGGGATTAAAATTTGAATCTATTGATGTTGAATAGGACATTTACATTTTACTTTACGCGTAATATCTACATCAAAATAGTGGGGCTTCTATCATATTTATGTTAGTTTTCAGGAAGTTGCTTTTTAGTTCATCATATTTTAGGATTTTTAGTAGCGAGATCATTGTTTTATATCCAATCTCTTACCAAATTGAAACTAAAATAAGAAACTTGGACTTATGTAAGGCAAGTGGAAGAAAAAACTACATGTACATGGACCTTGATTGGAAACCAGGGCTGTAAAATCATTCACGTGTTGAGAATTCAGAACTGCAAAATTATTAATATATTGAGAATTTAACACTTAACATTGGCTTTGTATCTTTTACAAGTGCTGAAATACGTATGACAACATATATATACACACACACACATGTACATGTATATACATGTATATTGAATCACTGATAGATCTTGCATTTAAATTAATAAAAAAAAACCCACTAGACTTGGGTTTATTGAACAACATTCAGTCTGGAGTGGGCTGAGCAGGTAATATTAAAAGTATCTGGACTCTTCAGTCGGCGGAAATCACATATGTACAATATAAATAATTAAAGGAAAGGCAAGGATAAACCGAAGAGTAAGCTTACTATTAAGATAAGTATGTCCGAATAAAGTGAATCTAAAAGAAAGTTGCCATGGTAACTCCAATTAACCATTAGAAATGTAATAAATCGAATGACGCGCAACAGCGATCAAAAGGTTAAATTCAAGAGGAACTATTATATTGATATTGTTAGGATATATTGGGACGTCAAAGTTTGAATCCGGGCTGAATTGGCGTTGATTATAGAGTCCGTTAGTAAAACCATAACTATTGGAAGCGAAATTAAAATTCGAATCGCATTGTACAGCAGCACTTGAGAGCTTTAAACAGGAGCCAATTCGATTTGTTAGTGCACATATATCCTATTAAAAGTAACCTACTGACCTTATAACCGGACCCCGTATAACTGATAAGCATTGACACATACAATCAACAAAAACGGATGATATTGGACGATACCAAGGGGCATTCAAAAAATGAAAAGCAGACATCGTCATAGCCAAAACAAAACGAAACCAAACCAAAAACAGCAATTCACACAACAAGACGTATAAAGCCAAACATAAATTAACACGAATCCCACTAACACCAGGGTGAGTTCAGGTGCTCGGAAGGGTAAGCAACTCCTGCTCCGCGCGCTGCACACGTTGTGTCACATATATTTCGTATACAGGAATAACTCACATCCGATGATGGTCATAAACGAGAAAATGATAGAATTGGATATGTGACAAGGACAGCACATCCCTCATCATCATTTTACATATACATGTATACCCTAACGGTCAACTAGGTCATGATGGCGACTATAGAATTTTCGAAGTGATGAAGGTCTCTAATTTCAAACCCGTCGTTGAAAAGTGACGAAACTTTGCCTAAAGAGGATTATGTTTAATTTCATGTGACCAAATAACATTTACTGAACTTTAACAATTTTATTATTTTTTTCATTTCCGCAGTATATGCGGTAAATTAATTAGATATTTTTTTTTATTAATCATACATTATACCTCTTCCGTTTTGCAGGATTTCTACTGCCCCTTGCTGACCGGGAAGGCGGAGGTAGGATTTTGAGCAAGATATGTCTATAAAATATATAAACCACTGTAAAAAAAAAAAGATAAAATAAAATAAACAGAATTTCCACTGTAAGTAAAACAATTAAACGGTAATAATGTTAAATCACAAGTTCCCCAATCCATATGTCATTCCTGGATACTAAATAGTCCATTCTTGTTATTTCCTCAATTTCCTTATTCCCTCATTCTGGTATTTCTCGAATTGAGTGACAGCAAATAAGAGTTTTTCGCGCTCACTTTTTCGAACAACAGTTTGATTAGAACAATAGTAACAAAAATTACAGTACGGATCAATATAATATAATGAACACTCGGTGAGTATATACTCGCTGATGTTAAAGGTCAGAAAATCCAGTGACGTGACGTAAAGAAATCAAAGGTATTATAGCCTCATTAAAATCAATCATCACCTGACTTGTGAAAATTGCGGAGATGAAAACAAATATTTTACTGCGGAAATGAAAAAAGAAATCTTGCGGAATTGAAAAAAAGACTTTTTAGAAAAATTGCTGAAACACAATGCGCCCGATCGACGTTACGAAAAAGCCTATAAATGTTACACTTGTAACACTTTTAGCACGACTCTGGGGATTTCGTGATTGATGGGACCTCTGACTACTTGGTAGCCCTATTCTATGTTGCTGAGTAGCAATTGGTCGGTTTCAGTAATTTGTCCAATATCATTTCTTTAACAACAAAATATACAAGATAATACGCACTATTCAAATTAGAGATGATACTTGGCTTGTTCATGTAATTTTGTCGTCTTCCTCTTTACCGTCTTCTCGCCATCAACTACTAATGTCACCTTCATTGAAAAGAAGGGATGATGGACAAGCTTTCATTTGAAATAATGTCTGAAAAACGATTCCTATAAGTACTTTTGCGTACATTTTATCGATTGCAAAATTTAATAAACTGTCGTAAATGCCTTATTGTGCAATAACATGTACAAGAGACGAGACTTATTTTAAGTTCTTTTTACCTGGATATACACGTATCAGTTATCATAGTAAAATTGTGACACGCCGTTATTATGAAGGAGTATTCAGCAAGAACATTAGGATGGATTGCAATATTAGTACGTTGAAAAAGTGAAAAATTATCGGGGGGGGGGGGGGGGGGGGGGGGGGGGNNGGGGGGGGGTGGTGTAGGTATGCAAAAGTCATGTATGTAGTTAGCCATCTGACTGTTTATGGGTACTTCAAGATAAGTTTAAACATTCTATGTAATAACAAAACTCTTCATGGTATATGTATGGATGTAAAAATAAGATCATTATGTAA
>JACSZP010011221.1:2141-14031 GCA_016161895.1 Pinna nobilis
AATTAGTTCATATCTAGTATAATGAAAATAGACAAACATAGTGGTAAGGTAGGGTTTGACTAAGTTCCTGTCTGGTATAATGAACATAGACAAACATAGTGGTAAGACAGGGTTTGACTTAGTTCCTGTCTAGTATAATGAAAATAGACAAACAAAGTGGTAAGACAAGGTTTCAATTAGTTCATATCTAGTATAATGAAAATAGACAAACATAGTGGTAAGGTAGGGTTTGACATAGTTCCTGTCTGGTATAATGAACATAGACAAACATAGTGGTAAGACAGGGTTTAGTTAAGTTCCTGTCTAGTATAATGAAGATAGACAAACATAGTGGTAAGACAGGGTTTAGTTAAGTTCCTGTATAGTATAATGAACATAGACAAACATAGTGGTAAGGTAGGGTTTGACTTAGTTCCTGTCTAGTATAATGAAAATAGACAAACATAGTGGTGAGACAGGGTTTGACTTAGTTCCTGTCTGGTATAATGAACATCGACAAACATAGTGGTAAGACAGGGTTTGACATAGTTCCTGTCTAGTAAAATGAAGATAGACAAACATAGTGGTATGACAGGGTTTAACTTAGTTCCTGTCTAGTATAATGAACATAGACAAATATAGTGGTAAGACAGGGTTTGACTTAGTTCCTGTCTAGTATAATGAAAATAGACAAACATAGTGGTGAGACAGGGTTTGAATTAGTTCATATCTAGTATAATGAAAATAGACAAACATATAGTGACAAGACAGGGTTTGAATTAGTTCATATCTAGTATAATGAAAATAGACAAACAGTGGTGAGACAGGGTTTGAATTAGTTCCTGTCTGGTATAATGAACATAGACAAACATAGTGGTAAGACAGGGTTTGACATAGTTCCTGTCTAGTATAATGAAGATAAACAAACATAGTGGTAAGACAGGGTTTGACTTAGTTCCTGTCTAGTATAATGAACATAGACAAATATAGTGACAAGACAGGGTTTGAATTAGTTCATATCTAGTATAATGAAAATAGACAAACATAGTGGTAAGACAGGGTTTGAATTAGTTCCTGTCTAGTATAATGAACATAGACAAACATAGTGGTAAGACAGGGTTTGAATTAGTTCATATCTAGTATAATGAAAATAGACAAACATAGTGGTGAGACAGGGTTTGACTTAGTTCCTGTCTGGTATAATGAACATAGACAAACATAGTGGTAAGACAGGGTTTGACATAGTTCCTGTCTAGTATAATGAAAATAGACAAACATAGTGGTAAGACAGGGTTTAACTTAGTTCCTGTCTGGTATAATGAACATCGACAAACATAGTAGTAAGACAGGGTTTGACCTTGTTCCTGTCTAGTATAATGAACATAGACAAACATAGTGACAAGACAGGGTTTGACTTAGTTCCTGTCTAGTATAATGAACATAGACAAATACAGTGGTAAGACAGGGTTTGGTTTAGTTCCTGTCTAGTGTAATGAAAACGACACTTTAGTTGACGAGTGTATATTTTCTACGTGATCTTTATGTCCTTGATATACTATGTATAGTTACGTAAGATGTTTGCTGTAAGCTGACTCACTGCGCGTTTTAATCATATTTACACTTTAAAATTAGTCGACCAGGTGTGTAGTGAAAGATTGTCTTTGACTTCCATCTACAATTTACACACATATTTATGTCGGAGTATGACTTATGATGTATGCGAATCTTAGTTGATTTATCAAATATTGATAGCAAATGTTGATATGTAATATACTGACATTTTGTTGACAAACCACAATAAAATGCTTGCACTTTGGTCTACTTTCTACTTTGGTCTTTAACTATAACTGAGGTTTTACCCAATTGTTACTCTGTTTTGTGTTTAATGTGGTGATTCCCCGTAACCCATCTTCTCAGTAACAAAATTAACTGGCCGGTAGCCCAACTTTCAATCACACGTTGCATAGTCGGTGATTCCTGATTGGTCTAAGTAAGTCGTCCGATACCTACATTTATCTTTGAATCTGCAAGAATTGGAAGCAATCGATAAATTGCGTATGAGATTGATATACTGTAGTATGGGCAAAATTCGTCGCCCTTCACCAGTACACGTTGACGTCTGGATATGAGTGAAATATTCTTGAGTGCGACGTTAAACAACATAACAATGCAATACAATGGATACAGACACTGAGTGCAGATAAACGTGCATGTGTCTGTGCTCGCGTTTTAATGAAAAAGTAAAAGTAATGATAAACGAACAATATCATAACTCATAAAAAATGAATATGAATATGAATATGGGTTTGAACATTCAAACATTTCATTTTAAACGCTGGATACACCAGAGGTAGAATTAGGTGCCTAGGAGAACAAAACATTCCCTGTCGGCCTGTTACACCCACCGTGAGTCTTGTATTTAAATTGAATGACGCCATTCGTAGTCAAACCTTGTGTGTCAAGAGTGGTATTACATACATTTTATATAGTACCATGCTCTTTATTTTCATATTTAGCCCATCAAGCTGAGATTCTTTCGCCAATTGAAAGGCATTTTAAGATAACTGATTTCAGGTACTCATTTTTAACTACATACATACATACATACATACATACATACATACATACATACATACATTCATTCATACATTCATATATGATACATTAGCATAATATCTTAAGTGAGAAGAAAGTCAGAAAAAATAAAATGAATACTTTTAACTTGAACTTTTGTTTATACGTCTTTATAAAACCATATCCCTCAGTTTATATGGGAACTCGACTGTATTGCAGTATGTCCTCAAAATCGGCGAACGAAATGAACAAAGTCAATATATTATCTTTGTCTTTCTGTAAATACAACTAACATTTTTCAATGCAGTATGTAAAAGAAGAATGCAATTATGATCAGTTTATGAATAACACTTTTTACGTGGTTGATTGGTAGTGTTGTCGTTTATCGTGTAAACTAAAATTACAAATTTGGTATGTGCGTGTTACGTTATACCTATTGAACAGTGAGGGTTCTTTTACGTGCCGACATCTACCATGAGACGGGACCTCGATTTCTCACTTCGTCATTCGAAAGACAGGGATACTAACCACAGCGCAGGACAGATTCAAACCCACAATTTCACGATTAGAAGGCAAACACGCTAACTAATGAGCCACGGTGACCCTTTTTGGATATGGCTTGAACCCACGACACCCTAGTCAAAAGATGACTACTCAACTTACCAGTAAGGGATTTATATATTTTATAAACGTGTATTGATTTCAAACGAAACCACCACATTTTGTGTATATCATAGTTTACTATGGTGCTGTGGATAGTCGTCAAATTGTTGAATATTATAATCATGTTTGAATGCAGTTTAGTAGTCAGATAAACAAGGAAAATTGAAACGGGGAACATGTTTACAAGTATCCTTGATTCTCGCTATTTTATAGTATGACATATTGTATATTGTATATTTAATTCCTTGAGATACCAAAACAAAATCGAATACTTTTTAAATACGTGAAAAAGTACTTTACGATCAAAATTATTTTTCCCTGTTGAATTTATAATCAATTAAATATATACAATGTCCGTTTTTTGGACGATACTTCAAAAAAAGAAAACTGCGGATGTTTTCTTTGTCATCGATTTAATCCTTGTGTTCGGTCGTTTTCTAAAAAATATAGAATGATCGTTGAACAATAAGTGTATCCAGAAAATTTCGGTTTTTTTTAATTCGCCGGTTCGTAAATGTTCGGTGTTGTGCTCCCTTTGGACGAATGAACCATCGGACCTTTGTGATATATTCTCAAACCTATTCTTTTTATAAAAGAGGCAAACTGACAGACAGGCATGCAACATAGACAAAAAATGTGTTGAGGGACTGACTTATTTTTTGTCTGGCATAGTGTAAACAACACTTATATATATATAAGTTTTCATGTGTATTTGACTAACTATCATTGTTTTGACAAACTGACACAATAAAACGCTGTTACATTGGTCTACTTTTAGGTTTAATACATTGTCATTCTAGTCTGCGTTAAAGGTGTTGCGGTGCTGGTAGCCCAACTTCTCAATAACAAAGTATCATCTGGGCGGCAGCCCAACTTCTCCGTAACAAAGTCTCATCTGGCCAGTGACCAAACTTCTTAGCAACAAAGTCCCATCTGGTCGGCAGCCAAATTTTTCAGTCACACGTTGTGTATAGTCAGCGGTTCCTGATTGGTCTACTTGAGTCGTCTGATGCTTATGTGTGTCAACTTGTTAGTAATCATTGTATTGCGCATGAGGTTAATATTGATATGCTGTATGACTGACAGTACGATATGTACTGTAGTATAAAATTAAAAGAATCAGAGTTTAATTTCCCTCTCTGATATCTTTGTTGTTCTAACATTACGACAGTGTAAATAAATAATGCACTTATCTTACTGCATGTAGATGCCCCTGCGGATTCAAATCAGCTGACTGCAGGTAACAATAATGTATGTATGTCTGTTCGCACGTGTGTGTGATAATAGAAAAGTAAAAGTAGGTAAAGATCAGGACCAGCGGAACAACCTCATAACTCCAATGAAGACTACAAAATAAACAGTAGGACATTTACGGACACCTCGATATAGCAGAGGTGGGATCAGGTGCCTAGGAGGAGTAATCAGCATTCTCTGTCAACCAGTTACATCTGCCGTGAATCCTGTTATTTGACGTTTTCCTTAATCGGCCTAACTTGCACACATTTATATATATTTTTTTCCATTTCTGATAAGGTATCAAGCCTTTCATTTTCATACTTAGCTAATAGTTTGATACCATCTATGACAGAATTCATAATTGATAATATCATTATGAAGTTGTGTCGCCATTTGAAATGGTTTTAAGATAAGCGAATTCAGGTGCTCGTTTTCAACTGTTTTAACATACCTCTTACAAATTATCATGTTTGTCAGTTCGGCATTTGGGAGGACTGAACCCATCCTTCAGGGAATTCGTAAATGTTATTCGCGCTGAGACTTGCTCGTGTTATAAACGATTTAGAGTTTTGAATAGCTATTTTTATTTCGTCATCAATTATGGAGTAGTAGCTGTAAATAGATATATTAGATGAAAGACGTCCCGTGTTGCATTTGAGATGTCATCCCCTCTCAAGTATTGAATTTACATGTATTATACCCTACACAATTTGAACTGCACTTGATCGTTTAGATAAGAAATCAACATCACCATGACTGTAACTGATCTTAGAGAATCTTTATTATATGACTTTCTCAAGAATATTTCATTGGGACTTTTCCCCTGGTGTTCCGTATTGTATATTTCCTGCGAGACTGTGTACATAACAAACTGATGGAATTGACATATATACTTTTCTGCCGTAGACGCTTATCGCTGTTCTTCTAAGTACCTCGCCGCTTGCACATTTATTGGAGTGCATATTTGTGGTAGTTACGGAATCTATTTACCATTATAAATATCGCCACAAAAAAGAAAGATATACCGCAAAACGGAAACCAAATCAAAATCAACAAAAACGTTATTTGTGGTTTGGCGAACGCGAAAGTCCAAAGTCCGTTCTCTTATGTACACACCTATGAAAATGAATATTGAAGAAAAGGTGTGAAATTTATCCTAAAATTAGAGAAACCAGTTGAATCATTTGTATATGTACGATCAAAATGATCACGTTTCTCATAAACATGGCCTATTACATACGTAAATTGACAATAAAACTTGAAATATGTGATGCGATTAATATTGGTAGAATAAAATCAGCACGTGTGCATTCCGAACATAATTGACCTTTTGTTGCTTTTATTCAAAACATATGACCAATACTTTAGGTCAAAATGAAGTTCTGTTGCCACATTGAAGATAGGAAATATATCATGTTATAAGTTTTAATAAAAGAACACACAAAAGAAAAATAAGTCAAACATCATAATAAAGCTTTATTTCCTTTGAACTTAAGATTCGACATTCCAAAAGGATTAACGATATAAAAGAGAAATGTCGCTGAGCCCATTGTATATTTGACATTTTGATCGGATAAAAATTGGGTAACATTAAGTTTTTCGTTTCTGAAACTGTTTTGAACAAATATTCGAGAAAAAGTTTATAAACAAGTACAAAGCAAAAACATAATAAGAAAGTACCACCGGATATGTGAAACTATGATATAAAAAGGTAAGGTAACGAACGGTGATCGATCTCATTAATCCTATAAGAAAGACAAATATAAAGAGTTGGGCAAACACGGACCCATGTATACACCAGAGGTGGGATCAGGTGCCTAGGAATAGTAAACATCCTCTGTCTCACCACCGCGAGCCCTATATCTTGATCAGGTAAACGGAGTAATCCGTAGTCAAAATTAGTGTGTATAGAACGGTCTAACAACCGGTATGAAACATGTCAGACAACACCCGACCCAATGACAGGTCGCATCGGCAAATCAGACCATTGTACCGACCGTAGAATTTACGAAAAGCTGACTTTGATCGAGGCTGTCTGCTGGAACCCATGTAAGATCAACTTGTTTTTCATGAGCCTTCCTCGATTTAAAATCTGATCATACGCTGAACATGCTCTTGCGTATCGAATCAGATGTAATAGTAGATGTATATCTGCAACTACTGTAGGGTGTAGAATTTGAAATATGCTGAGTACAAGAATGAATTTTGTTATGACGTAGAATGTTGCTGATATATAATACTAAGTCGGCAATATAAATGCTTTCAACATCCAAACATATGAAATCCAAAAGAGGTGAGAGTAGGTGCCTGGAGTGAGGTAGTGACTACTATCGGCATGTCTCACTCCTCGTTAATGGCCCAGAGAAATCTTTCTAGTGAGGAAATATATACCGTGTAAATGTAATCCTACACACAGTAAGTTGAGTACCATCAATGATAATCTTAATTAAGTAATGCGCTAAAGAAATATATTCGAAGCCGGATTGAACCCCAAGGGAATAAAATTTTCTTTCAAGTATATAGGACTCCAAAACAAATGGGTTAAAATTCTTTTTATAAAAAAAAGGTAAATTACAAAGGAAATTGAAATTCGAATTAAGCAGGATTTCAACATATCAGGATTCAATATAAGTGGGATTCACTATATTCCAGTGTATCCCCTTATTTTGTTTTTCATTATATCACTAAATTTAATTGCATTCGTGAATGTACCGTCTACCAGGCGATACGCATATATAAAGAAAAAGTGTGTGGATTTGTATTTTGGTACGGGGGCGACAAACAGGAAGTACATTTATCGTCCATAGAATGCAGCAACTGAACAACATAAAGTTTAGATGAAAAGCACTCTGCAACCCCGTACTGCACGTGAGGTGTCCTATCTAAAGTAACGTCACGAAGTCATCGTAGTGTGCGGGAATTACACCGGTACAAAGTGAACTATGCTTGTTCGACAAACGAAGAATTTAAACATCATAATGACTAATTAGCATTACAATTATGATTTATCAAGAGTTTTTATCCTTATTTCCCAATGGTGTTTGATTATACCGGAAGGTTATACTTAAGAAACAGAATACGTAAGGAAATATGATATAAGCTTAATATTCTAATATTACCCAGACGGTTTCGAGGTAGATAAATTCTAGAACTCTCGAACACCGGAAGTAAAGTACCGGCAATCCTTTTGGTCGCACGCGCTTCTTATCAATCAAGACCACCATGAACAACAATTCAATCCACATGCATATTGTGCTGATGATGTTGTTGTTCAGTACCCCTAAAGACTCGCTCATTTACCAAGCTTATGCTCGGCACGTTGGGTCATGGAAGAATCTTTAAAGTGCTGACACCACCAGTGTTGGGACCTTGCTTTAACCTTTTCATTGTGCATTGTGGGTTGATTTATTTTTTGTCAGTTTCAATATGAGAAGATTATGTTATGAAATATTATATTCCCAAACGGAATATACTTGAGCAGTTGCGCCTGTACCTTTTGTTAAATCTATGAACCATTATTCTTACAAGTTTCACAGGAATTAGAGAAAGTCAATTAGCTGATAATACCAATTGAACATTCAAAACTGCAGAAATGTTAACTCTTTCACCCCTGAATACACACTTGGGCTTGCCTTTATCATTGGTATAAGGAAGAGTCCATAATAATTCTGGGGTGAAAGGGTTAAGAAAAAAATACCGGGTAGTGGAGCTCACTATTACGACCACCTATGTGGGTCTTTGTCTAATCTCATTAGTAAGGTGGTTCGTGATTAACCCTTTCAACCCTATAGACTGAAATTGACTGGTCTAAGACAATAAAAAAGAGCATACCATTTTGATACTTGGGGTTGAAAGGGTTAAGATGAGATCTAAGGAATCACATTGCTGATAGAAAAACAACTTTTATTGTCTATTGGAAGTTAGTCTCTTGGCGAGGTTTCGCGATGTATGTAATATTGTATAGAAATGGACCAGTATTTGCAATAAATCCCCAAAAAGTTCTCCCGTGTAAATTCACCTCTATAATGTAAGTAAATCTATCAAAAGAAATTTTCTTTTTTAATTCAACTAGTGCACATGTACCGAATTACAAATTTTGAAAAATATCAAAACAAGGGGTGATCACAGACTGATCGAGCTGTAACAATAAGTACACAATCTGAACATACAAATATAACAAAAGATTAAAAATATATCCCGGAACCAGAAAAGCCTATTTCAAAGCGGTAACCACAGTAGAACTCACAACAATAAATACTGCATATGACGTAAAGTCCAAAGTCCAAATTTTGTTTTGCGTCGTTTTACAAATCAAACTTATGCATAAACAAAATATTCTAAATAAATAAAAAATGACAAGATATTTTCTTAACGTAAGTACAAGTTGAATCACCACTTTTCGATGTAGAATTACTCATGTGAAGCATGCATATTCATTTTTATTTCAATACAAAACTTACGGCTGTAATATTCATTACGGTCAATAGGGCGATATGATAAAAACTGCATGCGTTATTTCCGAAATTGGATATTTTTTTAACTGTCAATGGACAATCTTTATGAAAACAATAAAAAAGTTTGTAATTATCTAGTTTTGGTGGCTGTATCGAAGGAAAGAATTTTTTACATTTAATTGAAGGAGAATATTGTCAATTTGATTAAGCCATATTGTGAAAGGATCTCCTCTACAAGCAGTTTGTCATAAATAGACATCATAATTAGAAATTTTCAAAGAATAAAATGTATAATAAATGTATAACGAATATTTAAAAAAACAACAACAACAACAAAAAAGTATATATAGAGATGCAACTACCTATCACATTTGCAAGCAGAATTATGCTCAATTATGGCTGTGTACTGAAATTTTTATTTTAAATTAAGAGGAAACGTTGTCATTGTGTACAAATATTGTAAATCTGCAGTTTTTCGTACACCTTTATCTTAACTTATCAGTCATTTCATGTTATGACTTATGATGTACATATATGGCATAAAGTAATGGCAAGTTAGAATATTAAATTGAAACAATATTTACGCAGGTAAGTGGACACGTGGAAATAAAATTTCGATGGGATGTTATGTCGAATAATTGGGATGATTCAGCGGTAGTTAAATTAAAGATGTTGTCGTTGTACATTTTCATTGGAAGAATATGTAAGACGATATTCCTCTTAAGTTTAAAGAAGGAAAGAGGCTTTCCAAGATTGTCAAACCGTAAACTTCTCGAAAGCGCAGAGCACTCGAATAGACTGTTGATTACAAAAACAATGCTTCTTCGTAAACCTAAAGATGATTCAAATGTGGCACCATTCAAGAACAAGATATGGATGTATTGTAAAGATCTGAACGCCTATATTGGTACAAAGTGCATCAAAGTAACGTTTTGTTAGAAGAGACGGCAGATGATATAATCTTCCTCAGGGCGACTCTAGTAGATAGTTTCTCTTTTTTTTAATTACTTACATATTTGATGGTCTTTCTAGAAATACCTAATATGCTTTTTCCAGCAATTAAGACACAGCTTTCACTGTATGTTGAAAGAACAATACCAAATACCAAAAAAATGTTTGTATTTATCAAACAGAAGGAAATGTGTACATTATACATAATCAGAAAATTGAAATGAAACATGAACCCCAAAAGGTAAATGGCTCGGACCAGGTGGTCGGGTAAAACCCCTTGTTTGTCAAGAATAACCTCCACTTCCGTTCTATAACAGAAGTCATAATAGGTAAATTCAGCATAATAATTTACACACTGGTTTTGACTGCGGATATCTCCATTTACCTGATCAAAATATATGACTAACGGCGGTTGTGACCAGTATGTTTGGGATGCTTACTCCTCCTAGACACTTCATCACACCTCTGGTGTATCCAGGTTCCGTGTTTGCCAAACTCCTTATTTTGTATGCCTTATAGGAATTATGAGATCGATCATTGTGCGTTACAGTTACCTTTTCATAGTGATGCAGTACATATTCTATCCTGTTTTGGATGGTTACGATTGGTCTCAAGCCAAAATATCATCTATCATGCTCATTAAAGATATATTGTATATCATGTCTTGTTACGACCGTAGAATTTATTCAGAGACGATACAAGTCGACCATGTACAAACCCCTGCATGATTATAAAGCTTGTCAGTTGGCCCTCAGAATCCACAGTGCAAACTAGCTCTGGTATATCGTTTTAATTGTGAAATTCACCGCATATATAATCAGACGGTTACGTTTAAACTTCTACTGTTATAGCATTGGTCTGTCTATGACTGCTTAGAGTGGGAAAGAATAAAATCAGAGATACCATATAGGACGTCAATTGTCTGGCTGAGATTCAATGCTTGATGAAGTGTTATACTAGGGCAGACCAAAACCCATATAACTCTACTGCCGTATATACAAATAAAGTCTTAGAACTAAGAGAGCCACGTTTAATTGTGAAAGAACTGCCTTTTTCAACAGTAAAATGTTCAGAACGGCCACAGACGACGTTTTTGATTTTGATTTTTTTTTACAATCAATCATTAGTTCATAGGAGAGATTATTCTCAGGTATACATATAAAGGACATGGGAGTGTCAATTTGACGATATACTTGTGATTTAAATACAAACATGATGTGTCTATTTTTAGTAGCATGGCAATTCAAAATGCTTGTTACACGTTTAAAGAGTAAGCAGTAAGGGATTGTCTCATCCATGGTGAAATTCTGTATCCAGATGAATCCGGTTTGATCTGATCCCGAGTAGCTGTCGCTATGAGAACATATCAAGCAAACGTATGAAAAAGTAATTCAGGCTTTATTCTTTTATAAATATAATCCAATAGTGTCACTGTCGTCGACCACTTGATAACGGCCAAGGGGCCGAAAATTTGTGGAAATAGAGTGTTGTATTATATATTTATTCTTTTATTTTAAGTGTTTTGACATTTTATTTTGGTCGATGGCGATTTGTCCGGTAGTACAGGGGTTGGTTAGGCATACTTCACTTGTTCAATTTAACCAGAGACATCTAACTTCACCACATAAATACAGTTATGTCTATGTATGTATGGATGTATGTATTTATGTATGTATGCGTGTGTGTGAAGGGTTGGTGTGTATGTATGTATGTATGTTTTTATAGTTTAGTGTATGGTTGTGTGAATGTTAATGTGTAGAGGTATATAGACGCGTGTGTAGATTTTGCAGTGTGTATCTTAATGTGTAAAGGTATATAGGCACGTGTGTAGATTTTGCAGTGTGTATGTTAATGTGTAAAGGTATATAGACGCGTGTGTAGATTTTGCAGTGTGAATGTTAATGTGTAGAGGTATATAGACGCGTGTGTAGATTTTGCAGTGTGTATCTTAATGTGTAGAGGTATATAGACGCGTGTGTAGATTTTGCAGTGTGTATGTTAATGTGTAAAGGTATATAGACGCGTGTGTAGAT
>JACSZP010011224.1:0-12197 GCA_016161895.1 Pinna nobilis
GGAAAAACATCAACCCCCCCCCTCCTGGAAAAAAATCCTGGATCCGCGCATGACTAGGGACAAGCATGACAGGGCAACATTTCTCATGATTTTTTTTCCTACTCGTTAAATTTTTTTTCCAAACATATACCTGTACATGTACATCTGTGGTAGGTCATAGGTTAACTGTAGAATTTTACTGTATATTGGGAGATACAATTTCTAACCCAGTGTAAGGTGATTTTATATCCTGGTTGGTCCATGGTGGTGTACCCGTAGGTGTAAATGATATGAGTGCACCATGAAACAAAAACTGAGGATATGCGTTCTGATTTCACATAGTCCATCATATAAAGTGGAGCTTATACGATACAGGTTTTTATGTAAAATGTATTGATGTATGAAAACTAAGCAACCCTGTGATTCAGACGGTAAAACTATCTTGAGAAAAAAGAAGATATTTGTACTTGTTATACGTGTACATATATTTGTATTTGGTACTATGTGTACAAGAGTGAATATCCCAGAATACACTAATGCTGTTGTGGGGTCTTGAGTGTTCAGGGCATACCACAGACATGATATAAACATCACTTAACTGATGAGTGTAGTAATTGTTACCATAATACATAGCCCTTGTACTGCACTTAAGTGAAACACAATATCTGTCTGTATTTTCTTTATAGTAACATGGCTCACTTGACCAACATACCACTAATAGGAATCTCTCTCTCTCTCTCTCTCTCTCTCTCTCTCTCTCTCTCTCTCTCTCTCATTGGCCTACCTAACAGGTGTACATATATTACAGATAGCCTAATACTGCAACCACACACTTACTTTGATCTGGGTTAAACTAGCTGAGCTCATTTAATTTGGAATTGAAGGTTTTAACCTACATTGTACATATACTACAGGTACTGGCTAATTACAAGATTACTACTATTAAGGCCTTGGAACTTGTAGTTAACCTGGTCCAAGTTGATAACCCTATGTAACTAAGAAAGTATCCAGCTGTCTCTGTTCAGTTGTAGGCCTTCATTGTATAACACATTGATACATATGTATTACACATTTGTATTCATGTAAGTTTTAATACAGGACAGATTGCTCAGTTAAATTCTGAGTAATGTAGAGCCATGCTTTTGTGTGTGTGGCTATAGTGTATCAGCATATATCAGAACTTGTATGCTTTATAAAAATGTTTTTTCCTGTCAGAGGCTACCGAGTATATGGAATTGCCATCACACAATTATACAGTGGAATCTGTCTGTTGAGACCACCTGCCATGAGAGATCACTTATAAGAAAATGTCTCTAAGAAATCAGATAGATACGTAAAACCTGTCATGAGAGACCACCTACCTGACTTGGCATATGGCAGAAGGGTCAGTCTTTCAAGTTGAGGTTCCACTGTATTGGGTGACTTTTTATTCAAGACAGGTGGTTTATTAATTAAGGAGATGCATTTGAGAGGATTTCTTAATCTGCTGTTCTTCCCCCCCCNNCCCCCCCCCCCCCCCCCCCAAGTCCACACACAGAATTTGTATCAGGGATGCACTGTCTTGTAATGTACATGTAATTCTACATGTGCACATGTTACTTTATAGATTTAGAATAATTTATATGTACTAAGTGTCAAAATTTAATGTTACATACATATGTTATAGAAATGAAGCTTTTAATTCTACAGAAATACTGCTCAATATCCCATTGTGTAAGACATAATTGGGTAGCAGCTGCATTTGTATTGAATTCCCTTTGTGTAGGATGAACTGAGGTCTACATTTCATAATTCAGTCATATTTTGTCATAGAATTTCTAGTAAAATTTTTATAAGTTATATACATGTATCAACATACATATAAACTATTCCTGTTTTTTATTGAATGTCACTCAGTATGTGAATGATACTCAGTTTATACACTGGTATTTGTCGGGTCAGTCCGGGTGGTCCCTGGATCAATGCACGTTATATAGGGTGGTCTGGAGTGAGTAACATTGCCAATTACAGCTAGTGGATTTGAGGTGTTCAAATTTATTATTACTTCAGTTAATTTAGTTCACTCACTTTTTATGCCTGGGTTATTTTTCCCAATTAATTTGTTTAATTTGAAATGTCTAAAAATTCATTTCCTTTGAAACACGTTCATGAAAAATTAGCTGTAAATTAAGTTTTTTCTGATGGTTTTGAATGTTGTTTCATTGGTTGTCCAGAATATTTCAGTTACATGTACGTATGGAGACGTTACCCTGTCCATTGCTGTTGAAGCCGGGCTTCAGTTTTGGCCTACATTGTTATGCTCTACCATCAAGTAGTAAGGTTCCTCAACATGGCTGACTCTTACTGTGATACAGGACCTCTGTATTTTACTGTCTCATCTGAAGGACAGGAACCGCCATGCAACCACAGCGCGGCCTGGATTCAAACCAATGTCCTGACAACCTAAAGGCAAACACCTTTACTACAATGAGCCACCTTGGCCCCAGTTTGTGAGACTAACAAGGTTTTATCATCACATCATTCAGACAGATCTAAATACACAGACTATTGCTATAGAACTGAACATAAAGCCAGTATAGGGTGGAGCTTTTAAGTAAATCAAGATATTGAATTTGAGTTGTTTAACTCTAGCTGGATTTTGATCAATACACATTTCTTTGGTTAAGAAATTCATACACTTGTAAATATTTACCGATGGCTTACACTTATTGAATGAGCCATTTTAAACTCGGTAAGCTTGTATTCATTCTTGTTCCATTCACTCCTTGGTCGCTAATCCACCGCTTTTTTTGAAAATTTCTTGTTGAAAAGAAATATATTCAGCGACATAAAAAAGGAAATGATTTTGTAGCTAGGTGCTACTTTGAATAAGTCATAGTGTATTCTTTGTGAGCTGTTTGATTCAATCTTAACTCAAGAGTTGAAATGACGTATTAAACAACAATTTTAAGAATGGAAAAATTAGTCCTCCAGCAAAACTTACCAGGACTAAAGTTGAATTGTTAGTTAAGTTTATTTGTGCAGCAAAAGTTGAGGGAAAAATGTAATCTTTTTCTTTAAAAAAAAAAGCTTGTTGAAGCCAAATGCTACCCATATGAATACAGTGGAACATGTCTGATTGAGAGACCAACTGTCTTGAAAGACCACATTTTCGTGGCTACAGACATATGGTCTCTCAAGACATATTTCACTATTGTATGGTGACTTTTGTAACACAAGATATACGAGTCTCAAGTGACACCATCTGGAGGATCCACCTGTCATGGAAGACCACCTGTCTTAAAGAAAAATCACATTTCCACAACGTCTGTGTGGTCTCTCAATACAGGTTCTACTGTAAAGATCATTGTTTCCATGGCTGCTGGGTGGTTTCCCCATAAAAGTACTACCTATTCTACTGCATGGGCTACATTTTCATTGCTGTAGGGGTGGTCTCTCAATACAGTTTCTACTGTATAGACCACTTTTCCATGTTTTTTGGGTGGTCTCTCAATACAGGCTTAACTGTCCTGAAAATAGCATAAATGTTGATCTCTGCCAGTAAATGATCCTTAATATAAAATCTTACTCATTTTGATGGATTACTTGGTTTTAATATATCCCTGGTATATTTGGTATGTGTTGGTGAATCAGCTATAAAAAGTCTGCTTTATATAATCCAGACCTGTTAACGTGTTATTCCAAACCAATAAAATATACTTGTAATACATAAAAAACTATGCATTATGCAATGATCAAAGTATGGAATTAAATCCCTGTATTATAGGTAGTCAGGGTAGGAATACTATGTGGTAATAGGCTGAGCCTCCCTCTACAAAAATAGCTACAGTAGAGTACATGTACCGGTATATACATTGTAGATTTTGGCACACCACAAAGTTGGTTGGTTGTGCTGTCATTAACGTCCCACTCAAAGATCTTTCACTTATATGGAGAAATCAACAATGGTAGCCCCACACGACAAAGTAGAACCTATCTTTATCAAGACATCCCATGCAGTGAGGAAGCACTGATACAGAATCAGTAGTCTTCAGAAAATGAGAAATCACCCATCTTGGGAAAATCACATTTCCTCATCTATAAGGGTACTGTAATCTAAATAGGTTCCTCTGTAAGAAAAAAAAATTTCGGAATATCCAGAATAAAATAATCAAGGGAATTTTTTACATGTATATGTTATTTGTATATGACTGGTATACTGTTTTGATCTGTCACTTTGTGGCAATGTATTTGTTATGTACAGCAAATGATATGGGCAAAAATGATGTCATTTTACCTAATATTTAAGCCTCAAATTTCCTGATAAGTTAGCAGATGTTTTGATGTTGCGTTTATTTCCATGTTGACCTGTAATTACAACTTAAAGACAATGTAATCTTCTATTTTCAGTTGAGGTCAAAGTTGACCAGACACCTGTGAGATTACAGCTATGTGACACAGCGGGACAGGTCAGTACATTTTACTAATCATGCTCCGAAAAAAACATGTGACTCATACATAGAATTAAATATGCCTTATTTCTGTTATGAGTAAAGACAAACACACTTCTTTTTCACTTTTCTGCACTTATCCACTAAACATAGATGGTACGAAGTGGAACCTGAAATGACATTCAAATTGTGGTTTACTTCATAAAACAAGCGATTTAAGCCGGAGAATGGTCAGCAGGGTCATGTTGGATGAACAATGTAGAAATCGCCCCAGGAAAAACTGAAATAGGTGTTTAAATTAGGTCGTAACAATGGGTGACTAAAAGCGATAAACTGTAGGGCTATTTACATTTACATGAATATTATCAAAATCAGTTGATGATTTCAGTCAATTTCGTTTCATATCTCGTTTTAATCAGCTGATTCACACAGGTAATCTGGTACAGGTACATTTTTATGTTGCCCGATATCTGTGATTTTAACAGCTACACCGAGGAAAGTCGTTTACGTCAATGACAAAATTTATAGATTTTTTTTCCGTGTATACTTATGGAGATACGAGGATACGTATCATTGACTAATAATTTGCAGGTGCTTTTTTGCATTTAGGCGTTTTGAGGGCTTTTAATGTCGTCCTCTAACAAGTTTTGACATTTGTGAGTTTTAATGTATGAAAGAGATAAATCATTTAAACTTGACTAGTTAACAACTATTCTTGACAAGTTTCCCATAACTTCTCTCTCTCTCCCTCTCTCTCTTTCTGCACGGCCCTTTCTTTCATTGAAGTGTTTCCCTGCATCCTCAACAGCAATTCCATCAAAATACATGTAGGCTACTGGTATCCAGAAACCTGTCTTCAGAGACCAATCATAATGAAATTTACTGTTAGATCATTATAAAAAATCAATCTATAGAGCTAGGTTACCCGTTTTGAAAGACCAGGTTTCCATGGTTGTAGAGGAGGTCTCTCAAGATGGGTTCTACTGTACAACTAAATAGGCCATAAATTGTAAATGTTTTTTTATCAAATGAAGAATGAAGTCGTAAGATACCTGTATTTTTTATTTACTGGTGCATGTACATATCAAAAACATTCCTCTTACAAGACCTTAATTAGAATTGATTAGGAAAACTAGTTTGAACTATCGCTTACATCAGTGATTCAGTAACCCACTTAATAATCATTTGTCAAAATACAGGTAAGTAAAATGTGTAGTTGAATTTTTAGTTGTTTCTGCTCTTTGGAAAGTAATAATGCAAATTCAAAGGCAACACTAGGCTAGGGTTCAAGCTAAAACTTCAGAACTAAAAGTACAGGTTACTGTTTTCATGTCAGAATATGTTATTTCAAATGAGACAGCTTCATTTTGATTACTGTGTATTTCCTTGATGACTCATCTATAGAAATAGCTTGATTTCACCTGGTGTCTTTCGTGCAGTTAAAAGCAATCAAGCGCGTTTCCATAGGACTGCTCAATTTGCCGAAAAAATTTCCCATTTGCATTCAATATTTCGTCTGTGTATTAGTGAAAAGAATTCCATTTGCAAATGACATTGTTTTCGATATTTAAGTATTAAAGTACAAAGAAATAATTTTCATTTAAACAGTACACTGGCAATCACGGGGGAAAATTGGTTCTCGGTAAGAATGCAAATAGATTATTGGAAAGAATGTCTTTATAGGGACTGGGGACGTTTATATATACAAGTGTTTTTTTTGGTAAATTTGTTATTGTACTTGTATTCAAGCCATCTGATGCATGATAAATTGAAGTTTTTTTTATCGATAGCGACCTTTTTTTTGTGAACATAAATTGTTTGCTATTAAAGTACACAAAATTCTATCAGCACAGAGCTCTGGTTATTAGACCTTTCTGAGTTTGCAGAGTGAAATTGCTGTAAAGTGGTCAACTAAAAAACGCTTAAAAACAACAACAAACAAACAACACAAAAAAAATATTTGAACCAAACAGAAAATGCATCATACAGTGAAACCTGTCTTGAGAGATTGCCCAATGCAAATGTCGTTTTTCAGGACGGGCATTCTCTCATGATAGCGGTTTCTCAAAATTGGGTTCCACTATACTAATTATTTTGAGAAGTCTTTTTTTATAATTCTATTCAGTTTTACCTATTTCCACTTTTTATTTGGAATTAAATAAACATTTAATATTTTCTAATCCTCCAAAGATTAGTGACTTCCAATATTTTGCTTTTACATCAAATACAACTTGGGCCCTATGTCTGCATACATAGTCTGGAACACCTTGCTATAGACTCAGTATTACAAATGTACATTGATCCAAAAATTGCTAAAAGATCAACTTGAGATTTAATGGGCTTGTCGGGACTTCCCTTGACATTTCAGTGTTACAAAGCTCTCCGTATGCATTGTTGCTACTCCCTGGTATATTGTGTATATTAAATATACAGTGGAAGTGACCGGCTAAAATTGGTCTGATTAGTGAGGTGGTCTTCTAAGTGAGGTTTAAATATGCTTGAGTAGTAATGGACAGACCGAATTTGATTGTGTTTAGTGGCCTGATTAGTGAGGTGATCTTTAGGCGAGGTTCCACTGTATATGTATGATGGATTGTGAAGTGTCCACCTGTAGCATGAGAAAGTCATGTGATGAATTTGTATCGTCACATATGCGCTACATGTATAACCTTTGCCCTTATCTATAAAGCAATCAGAACATAGCGATGAAAATATTTTCATGCTCTGATGTTTTATTTGTGGCAGTTTATCAGCACTCGTCACATCAGCACAGAAAGGGCTTGCACATAGCTTGTTGTTACACCAAAAATAACCCGCTGAAATCTGTTTACTAGACAGAATATGTCTCTATTTAAACACTCGACTTTGCCTCAAAATAGCCTAGTGCCGGATTTTATGCTGAGCTGTTTAATTCATTGCAGAGCAATTTTAGTACATGTATCAGAATGATGCACTGTTTACATAAACATGACATATACATGTATGCATTTTGTCCTCTTTCATTTATTTTCAAATGTTGATTAGGGTTTGTGCCTCAAAATAAAAAAAAAATTTGAACAGTGAAACCTGTCTGAAGAGATCAACATGTCGCAAGCCATGGGGAAATTGGTTTTTCAAAATAAGGTGATGTCTCCAAACCAGTTTTATTTGTAAGATCATGTTTTCCTCTAATAGGAGGCATGATACGACATCATAAGTCATATGTGGTACAGTAAAACTTGTCTAGAAAACCACTTTAATGAAAGAACACCTGTCTTACTTAATACACCTACATATTGCACAGACACAAAGTGAATTGTTACTATACATGTAAATTAATTTCTTACCAAATGTCTTTACCAGTCTACTGTCCTCATTTTGGTTTTAGATAATAGGTCTCTAAAGACAGATCCTTCTGCACATATTAAAGTGGAACCTTGCCTAGAGACCACCTCACTTATGAGACCACCTCACAATAAGGAACATCAATATCTATAATCTGCTTGTCATTGTTCGAGGCTAATTCAACCCCAGCTAGGAGACCATCTCACAAATCAGACCAGTTTTGGTCAGGCACTTGGGTGGTCTTATTAGCAAGGTTTCACTGTATATTATGATACTGAATATTGCTCTAAATATACATGACATTTGACATGAAAATCAAATTTATTCCAAAGTTCCTAATTTCCCTCAGCAATTTTCATTTTGAGTGCTAAAGGAATGAAATTATATACAACTTCTTACAAGTCACAGTTGACTTGAGTGCATTTATTTATAAAATGACATTTGTTTTGGCACCCTAGTATTATCAGAACATCTAGTAATTATTGTTAATTCTGGTTTAAATTATTCCATTATGAAATTCTGTCATCAAATTGTTGAAATTCAAAAACCAAAATTTTTTCGCCTCTTGATTGATAGACATGTGCTGTGGCTTAAGAAAGAAGAATTCGGATGAAATTTCTGATAACGGAACAGCCTTTTGTGTACGCAATAAAGAGTATGACTATACATTTTAGCATTGTTTGCACTTTATGCCTTTCGATTTTAACGCCTTTGTTAGGACAAAATTTTATTCAGTTTTTGTGTGTAGCAATGAAAGCATGTTATTCCATTGAAATGGCTGGGAGAGTAAATTCTTACCGTTTTCAATTATTGAAATAAACTGGATCAATAGCAGTTGCTGGTTATACATGTGTACTTAGCAGTATTTTAAACATCTTAAGCGCCTCAATATTATTCTGTAGCAAGTGATTGTAGGTCCAAGTCTCACGAACTCTAAGTCTCTCTTTATGAGAAAACTACCAAAAGTACAGTTTTCTTGTAGAGAGGCAGTGTTTTTCTTGTCATCTATACAGAGATAAATCTAATTTTCTCTTAAAGAAGTACTGTTTTGCATAGTTACATACATGTACTTTAAAGGTCATCTAACATAGAAAAAGAAAACATCTGCATGGATATATCCTGTACTCATGCATATGTTCAATGTTTATGTATAAGTAGAAGGTCGGGGTAGGTGAAAGATAAGCAGTCTATGTGTTGATGTATCATCAAATTGTAAAAAAGAAATTTTAAATGAGAGCAAGTTGATTTCTGTTTTAGTAATGGATTTTATGTACATAAATGTATTTTTGACATAGAAAATGGTCTCTCTATTAGGTATATCAAAACAATTTTGTGAATAGCCCTAGGAGTGGTGAGATAGCTGTGGTCTTCTACATGTAGTATACTTATATGACATCTGGTCATTGCTATAGTCCAGCCATTTTTTACACACTCCCAAAAATTTGTTTGTGTCAACAAACAAGTTCAAGATCTACAATACCTATTACCAAAAAAACTAAACAACCTGGGGTAAGAATATTTGATTGATATATCTTGTTATTTTTTTACTCCTTGATATTCAGATACAAACAAAATAAACAAAGTTCTTATCAGTGCTTGACAGTTAGTAGTCAGGTGTATATGCTTTTTTCACCTCAGAGCCATTAGTGTAATCTGATAAGCACGGAGATCTAACTGCTTTTAGCATGTAATAACAAAAACGTAGCTTCTAATGGCCAAGTCAGATTGATTGGAATCAGTTTAATAAAACGTAGCATTAATTTCATGGCCTTAGGCTCAAATTTGGTGTCTGAGTTTTTCCAAAACTTGTTTGTGAGCCATGTTGTACTAGCTAGCCTAATCAGTGTCTAACCACAATTTGACTTGCCGTACAAGCACACACCATTTACTGGCAGTGACAAAATGGTTTGGGGGTACCATTTTCAAGTTCGAAGACAAAACAATAATTATGTGACAGCAATTTGTGTTTGATGTAAATATTTTCCCAGACAGAACGAGAACACTTTTTATTGAATAACTGACATGTATGAGTGTACATGCTGTTGAGAGTAAACACGGGTATACCTAAAAAGAAATCAAGTTTTAATTATACGGTTACAGGTACGTCCAGGTAGATTTTCAATGGAACGATTTAAGTTGTGTATGAGTCATCCGATTTTATTTCTTAGATTGAGAGTTACAAACTGTTGTGACAATTTTCTTTGCTAACTTGAATAAGATTTGTGAGTGAAATTCTATGTGGGAAAATTTGTGCCGACACTACAAAGTATATTCCTTGAAAACTCTTTTTGATTAGTTTATGGCATCTTCAACACTTTTGTGGTACTGTTTGGCTGTTGCACTTTTGACCTATTGACCCTGGTTTACATTTTGCAATGGACATGCAGTACCTGTATGCATGATTTACACATTACAATTTGTAGCAGTAAAAACTGAGGTCCCATATGCCACAGTAGGTCTTGGCACATTTAAGAACCTTCCTTGCTGAATGCCCAAAACTGCCAAGCATGGGCCAAATTTGTTGCCCTTTGCCAACATATGGTGGCATCTCCAAATACATGTAAGTGAAATGTTCTTGAGTGGGATATGTTAAACAACAATACAACCAACCAATATTTTGCAGTAGAAAGTACATGTGTATCTTCACATTACAATTTGCAGCAATGATTGACACAGTACTTTTGGCTTGTACTGTACAACGTATGAATAGTAATGTCACTAAAAGTCCTGTTAGATTTTGTTTGACATCAACTGCTATGGTAACAGAGCATGAATCTTAGATACATGTACCTTTAGTTACACCTGTTTTCCATAAATATGTGTATAGTAAGATTTGTATGTACATGTATGTTGGCGTCTGACTCTGTCTTGGCCAACAATTCAAACAAAAACAAAAAAACTGTTTCGATGGTTTAAGATATTACATAGTTATAGTGGGCTGGGACTCTGTATGTTTTAGAGGGTTTTATCTGAATCCCCCCTCTCTCTCTCTCCTGAAAAATTCCATATACATGTACATATGTGTATAAGTACATTGGTTATAAAAGACAGTGTGGACCTGTACTTAAGAATTTCTAGGTCAGTAATTTCCATGTTATTTTTGGTAGCATTGAAATTCTTAACATTGTCGTATGACACCTTGTTGTAATTAATAACGGTAGACTGTTGGGTAGATGATAAGGTGAGATGATTGCAAGTGACATGTCTACATCTACCTGTCAGTCATTTCACTAGTGACCGCTGATATCTGACCCCAGGATCAGGTATGTGTAGTGGTGATGCTATGTTATGCACCTGACAAAAAATACCTACAGGGCCTACATATGGTGTATTGATCCATCAGCTATGACGAAAGTGACCGACAGGTAAACCGTAGATATATTTTTCTTACCTACCTACCTTTATCAAGGTAATGAAAAATGTAAAGACAAAAATGATATTTCACAACCAGTGATATTGTGGTCATCAATAGAGCCTTGTTGTAATCCTGTAGTAGAGTGTTCTCAATCTCAGCAAGACCAAAAGTTAAGGATTCAAGTCCCAGTTTGAGAATGATTAGTTTTTTCTTTCCTTCAGATGAAACATGTCGGGAGGTTGGCTTTGCGCTTTTAAGGTTTGGCTTTCATGGCATAGGTAAAAAAAACCTCAAAAGCTTGCCTCAGCTTGTTCTGTTAAGTACAATTTAAAAAGTACTGAAAAGTAAATGTGAAACACACCAATGAAATAATTATATCGGTATAGAGCTATTTCATTTGAACCCCTTGGGGACCCCCATCTAGAATATGTACAATGAGTTTATGACCTTACATACACACCTGAAGTCATATATTAGGTGCATGTAAGGTTAGCCAATATTTAAGTTGGCTGCTGTGGGTTATCTATAAACCTGTATATATAAATATATGTGTATGTAATGTAAATAGAGTGTTGAAGATCACCATCACATCACTGCCATTTATCATTGTTAGTCTGACAAGCCTGATAGAGATTAAGTTCCCATTGTTTGACATATGGAATGTTCTAGTGGACAATCTAACACTTGATGCAAAAGTAAACATGTATTTTTAGAACAATATGGCTTGTCTGATGTATGATGTCATTTTAGGTTAGGGTATAAACTTCCCTGTTTAAACAGATGATAAAGGGATACTCATATCCAAACGATTGGATTTCCCATCATACATGCACCCGTGTGTCGGATATGTAAAAAAGCATCAATCTTCTTAAAGATTGACTGATTTTTATAACCCCCCCATGGGATTTTATATAAGATAAATATGTAAATCCAAGCAAGTATAACTTAACTGCAATTGAGGATGGTGTTACATGTACTTGTAAATTAAGTAAAACAAACCTGTATAGGCCTAATTAACCCCTTAATGAGGGCATAGTAGTATTTTCTTGAGTGTTGTAGCAAAAATTTCTTCTCCAAAACTGAGAATATTTTTTTATGCATATTGTATA
>JACSZP010011226.1:0-13548 GCA_016161895.1 Pinna nobilis
GGCAAAACACAGCGTTATTTATATGAAATTGGATAAGTTTGAATCTTACTTCGTGTATATATGTTCTTTTTAGACCTATGTTTAACTCAACAGAGTAATTTGTCTTTCACTAACAGTTAGATAGGGCTTAAATATATAAAGTCGAATAAGTTTGAATCTTAATTCGGGAATAGGTTCTCTTTCTATTTAACTCAAAAGAGTAATTTGTCTGTCACTCACAATTATAAAGGAAACTGTTCCTTTTTTGTATTTAACTTTAATGCAATAGGACATATATAAATATTTAATCTTTCAGATCAGAGATGATTATTACTTCGAGCCTTTGCTGCCAAGAATAACATCTAAATTATACAACGTCCTACACTTCATCTTGTAACATGGATCTCAGTAGATATGGAGCTCAGTGTCCTATCCCCACGTGTGATGTTCACCAAGACGATGAGCTGGACATATACTGTCACACCTGTAAAAAGTCCATTTGTCTCGAATGCACCAAACATGATCACGCCAATCACGAGTACGAAAAGAGCTCTAAAATAGCCAGACAATTTCGCCGAGAGATTCCAATAATTATCAATGAAAAAACCCAAGAAATTCTGTCTAAACATAGACAGGGCTTAGAAATTTTATCACAATTTAAGGAATTAACTCGCAATAAAGTAGACCAAACCATCAACAAAATGAATAGTCACAGAGCAACAATCCATGCCTTGGTGGAATCCATAACCGAAGAGATGATACAGATCTGTAAGGAGAAAGAAAATGTAAGGGAACAAGAAATAGACAGCTGCATAACAACACATAGGAACATAATACATGTACAAGAAATGGAAGAACTATTTACATTTATGCAGGAATCGTCTTCATCGCTCACTGATAACAGTTTGGTTCAGCTGAAAATTGATTTTGAAAACAAGCTGGATCAGACATCAGAAATAGACTGTGTCCCTAGTCAGCATGAGGACGATTTATTTTATGTTGAAGGGAGGATTATAGAGGACAATCTAAAGGCTATGGTTGGGAGCTTCATACCAAACGATCCGAGCAAAGTCGAAGTAAATGAGAGAACAAGCTTTACAGTAGGTGACATGAGTATATTTACAGTGGTACCTGTCTCACCTGACTCTGCCTGGGTTAAAAAATACAAATCAACAAAGGTTGAACTCGTCGATATAAATGGTAGTGTGAAAGACACGAGGGAACTCGATCATCTCTACAATGACTTTGATATAGACGGGGATGGTGATATCTATTACTCATCAGCTGATAAAAAGATACAGAAAGTAGATAAGAATGGGACTATAACCACAGTGAGGAACACATCGCCACTGATACCAGTAGGTGTAAGCTTAACAAAGGAAGGAGATCTGCTGGTAACTATGGTAAGGAAAAGGGACATCGAACCAAAAGATGACAGCAGAAGAATCGTACAACGTGTCAAGACTTCCGGTGAGGTTGTGACAACTTATGAATTTGACACAGATAGATCAACAAGGCTTTTCACGAAACCACGTAGAGCCCGACAGAATTACAATGGAGACATTTGTGTTGTTGATGCAACGGGGAAGTGCACTGGTAGACTATGTGTACTTGGCTTCGATGGCGTCATGAAATCCATATACAATGGTCAAAATCTCAAGCAGAAATTTCTCCCCCAAGACGTTGTTTGTGACTGCACTTCCAACATAATTATCAATGATGTAAACAATCACACTATCCACCTGTTACGTCCTACAGGAGAGTTTGTGAAATACTTAACAGAAGATGTTACTGAATTCACAATAGTACTGGGATTATATCAGTCTGCGTTGTGGGTAGGATGTGACAAAGGAGTTATCAAAGTATATAAATACAGGTACAACTAAACCTGCGTCAGTTTCTTAGTGTATTAACTTTAAGTATGAGTAAAATTATTCTTAGGCTAGTGTGTGTCCATTGAACTTATTACATATTTGTCTGGATGTCAATGGAAATCAAAGCTGTCTTGAAACTACTGTTGACTTTACCAAAACATGAAACCTAGGGTATCAAGGGATTGTTGCATGTGCGATTAATCCCGATTGAACCGAAGCAGTTCTCTACCCATTTATGATTACTGTAAATTCCACAATACCTTAATTGACCCATGAATACTTGGTGAACATCGTGTTTTCATGGTCTCTTGATTTTCAAAGTGAAGACACATGTATACTTATTTTAATGTTATAGTAAATAAAATATGATATGAATATTGTAGTATAACGAAGGTTGGAAAAATGAATGGTTATACAATCTATCCTGCCTTAGCGACTAACTGGATTGAGCACCTTTCTGTTTCATGTGACATAAATGAATGGTTTCTAAAGTGGGTTTTTCCTGTGTAGATCATCTGAATTATGAAACCAATAATCATATATGGTTTTTCCTCCTAACATTGGACGGTCTTTTAAAACTTGCTTGATAGTAATTATTGATTTAAAGGAACATACCCCGATCAATAAAGTTTTATGTGCGCATCTACTATTTTGTAAATGTGAAGTGAATCAAAATAAAATTTTAATAGCGGATGATAATAAACGTGTGTGTTGTGAGCTTACAATATCATCTTAATAGGTCTGAATCGTCTTCAAAAAATGTACCGTTATCACATATTACAAATAGCTACAGTACAATGTGAAAACGGATAAATGTGCTCACTTATTATATAAATACTATCATCGATGTTGCAGCAAAGAAGAGTGTTACCTTTTGATTTCATTACGATGCATGTGTATGGAGAACGGGATAGGGATACTTCCCCTTCGCTTATGTATCTGTTTTTTTTTACTTCTCTTTAGATCAGTATTCAATTGATAGTTGCTTGTATAATTTGTTTAGTTGATTTGCTGCATTGACCAGACAATATCTAATTCGTAATGATAGATGCGCACTTAACATTCATTTTTCATTCATCTCGTAATAAGTTACATGGTGTGCGGGTAGCGGCAGTCTAGTTGTAGCGTGTTCGACTTCGAATCGAAAGGTTTGGGGACCGATCCAAAGCAACCGTACGGTTGTCCGTCCCTGTTTTCGGACAGTAAAAACCCAGGTCCCGTGTTAAAATAGGTGTTGGCATATTAAAGAACCCTCCTTGCTCTATGGCTTAAAGTGCCGAGCATAGGTAAAATCTGTCGACCTTTACCGACACATGGTGAGGTCTCCAGAAATATGAGTATGAATATTCTTGAGAGGAACAAGAATACAACAGCACCATAGTATCCCTGTGTCTCTTTGTCTCTTTTAGTTGACAATATAAAATACTATATATATTATTTTAGGGATAATTACTTTTTGAGTGCAAAAAATTCAACTTAACTAACTTAATAAAAGGAATCTAGTTTATTATTCTCATCATTCAAAGTCAACGTGTTTATTCGTTGTCACCCAGACATATTGCTTTCTTTGTGGTAGACTTACTTATCCAAATGTGGAAATAAGATTTATTATCCAATATAAATAAATTTTAACCGTTGAAATATGTGTACGTTTTTTTCTTTCAGAAAACTTGTCTACTAAGATTTCTGTTTCTTGGTTGCTGTCTTTATATCTAAAGACTACATATTTCATTCCTTCTTTGATTTTGATCACACTAAATTGGAAATCTGTTAGATGTATGATTGCTTTCTATTTAAATGTTGAGAGGGAAACCCTCGACCCGTTTCACAGTAGGTGTAGGCACGTTAAAGAACTACCGAGTATAGGCAAAATTTGTCGCCCTTCACAGGCACACGGTTATCAATTAAATATTCTAGAGTGGGACGTTGTACAATTATTCAGCCAACTAACCAACAAAGAACCCCCACCCCACATACAAATATGCCAGGTTATGGTCTTTGAACGATACTAGACTGGTAAAGCTTCTGTTCTGCACGAATCGACGGATTAAATCAAAATTTTACTAAATTAAATTATAGATAAATAAGTGTTTATTAGTGTTGAATTGTACTTTCACAGATATTCTATGACATGTGTCTGACAAAGGACGTCTGTGCTTAGTCTCATGCCGGGAGGAATCTTTTACTCACAAGAACTATCCTCACACGAGCTTTCTTATTGCTTATTTTTAGATGTACCGGTATTTAATAATGCCACCTAATGATTTCAAGCAATTGATCTTCTAATCAGATCCTTGCAAGACCAGTCTGTACAATTTAACACACGGATTTTTGTTCAAAGAAAAAACAGCAGGTTTAAAAGTTGTAGCAGGGGAGTTGTTCCCCTTTACTTTCTTCGTGGCCACAACGTAACTTTGTATGAATTATTTGAAAATGCATGCTCATGTCTAAACGACATTGTCCTGTCGGACAGCAGCAGAACAAACTATATAAACTTATATTCTATTTACACTTGCCACTATGTTTCTTTCATATGATGGCACTCAGTTAAGAATGCTGCAAGAGAAATAACCACTAGAAATATACCCTTGCTTAGATTTTGTGAAAATTGAATTGAGTCAAAGATGAGGTTAATATTGCCTGCTGTCTAACGTTCGTGTTGTGTGAAATCTATATCAAAATGAAATTTCCTCTTATAATTGAATATCCAACAGAAAATGTACATAACAATTCAATACTACAGTGTAATATAGATATTGGGACTACGGAAATATACACTTGACAATCGAGTCGATGAATATCCTGTTTTACATACATATCTATTAAGTGAATCCTACTTTTAGATCATGTCCGGTGAGATGAGAGTTTAAAGAAGCTGTATGTAGTAGAAAAGTACTTTCTGTAAGAGATATCTGATTTTTACAGGAGTTCAGCTTTTGCTGTGTTTGATTTAGACGGTTTTCATTGGATCACATTGTTAAGTGCCAGCAAAAATCAAAGAAAAACAGGGAGCCTGAAGTTGGTTCCGAGTTCCGAGTTCCGTTTACAGAACTCGGAACTCGATGCCAGTTATGAGTTCCGTTTACTTGGAACTGACACCTAGTTCCGAGTTCTCTTTAAGGCACTCGGTACCAGTTCCGAGTTCCGTTTAAGGAACTCATCTGCATAATTGTCAGTACTGGTAACTAAACAGTTTAATGGTCAGTACTGATCACTCGCCAGTATTGTGGTCAGTACTCTCATCTATAAAAATGGTCGGTACTTGTCACTCGCCTGTATAATGGTCAGCATTTGTCACTCGCCTGTTTTGTAGTCAGTATTAGTCACTCGCTTTTTAAAAAAATTACCTTTGCTAGTCACTCATCTGAATAATGGTCAGAACAAGTCACTCGACATAATGTTGGTCAGTGCTGATCACTCTCGTACCTATGCAAATGGTCACCTTTGGTTACTGCCTATAATGGTCATCACCGTTCATTCGCCTGCACAGTGGTCAGTACTAGTCATTCACCTATCGGTATAGTCAATACTGGTCACTCACCAGTATTATGACCAGTAATAGTCACTCATCTATACAAATGGTTAGTACTGGTCACTCGCTGTTTTTAATAACCAATACTTGTCACTAATCTATAAAATGGTCAGTACTGGTCACTCATCAGTATGATAGTCAGTACTGGTCAATCACCAATACAATTGGTCAGTACTGGTCACTCGCCTTTATGATGATCAATACTATTCACCTTTAATGGTTAATACCGGTCACTTTTTTGTATCTTGCATATAAATAGTCACTCGTCTGTGTAACGGTCAGTACGGGTCAATCGACTTTGTAACGGTTAGCACTGGTCATTTATCTAGTTGTCAGTACTAGTCACTAACACTAGTCTGTTTAATGGCCATCGTGTACGGGAACCAAATACCAGTTCCCAGTTCCGTAAACGGAACTCGGAACTAGTTCCGTTTAAGGAACTCGATGCACCTAGCCGTGTGTGTCGCCAACTGCCCCGTAGCTCTCCGCCGAGCAAAGTAGCCTTCCGATGCAAAGTTGAAGTAGGCAGGAAAGCTACTTCGCTCGGCGGAGTTCTACCGGGCGGTCGACACTGAACATCGGCCTACCAAAACTATGCAAAGAAAAATTATCTAGCTCGGCGGAGATCTACGGGGCGGTCTACACTGAACATCGACCTACGATAGCAGGGGAAGGCTGCTGCATTCAGGCGAAAACTGCGGGGCGGCCAACGCTGAACATCGGCCAACCAAATATTAGCGAGTGATGGCTGACTCGCTCAGCTGAGAACTCAGGGGCCGCGAGACACAGCTTGGTGCATCGAGTTCCTTACACGGAACTTCGAAATGGGTCCGAGTTCCGTTTACGGAACTGGGAATTGAAACCGATTTCCCTTTAAGGAACTCATCTTTATAGTGGTCAGAACTGGTCACTCACCAATATGATGACCAGTGCTGGTCAATCAACTACCGTTTAAGGAACTCGATGTACCAAGCTGTGTGTCGCGGCCTCCGATTTCTCTGCTGAGCGAGTCAGCCTTTACTCGCTAATATTTGGTCGGTCGATGTTCGGCGTTGGCCGCCCCGCAGTTCTCGCCTGAATGCAGAAGCCTTCCCCTGCTATCGTAGGTCGATGTTCAGTGTGGGCCGCCCCGCAGATCTCCGCCGAGCGAAGTAGCTCTCCTGGCTACTTCAATTTTGCATCGGAAGGCTACTTCGGTTGGGCCGAGAGCTGCGGGGCAGTTGGTGCCACACACGGCTTGCTGCATCTTGTTCCTTAAACGGAACTCGGAACTAGATACGGAGGTGTAATGAATGGCTACCGATTAAAGGGGTGTAATGCAGAGAGATTGATACAGAAAATGTACTACAGGGTATCTACAACAAGTGACATATTGAAGGGTAATTGATACATCGGTGGAATTAAGTGATGTGATTTCAATGACTTATCAAAGAGTATCTTAAGCTGGGGCGCCTTACACTAGGGTGGAATAAAATTACTAATAAAGAATTTAAGGGATAGAAGCCAGGGGCAGATGATGCCGTATTTTGCACCTTATTTAGGAAGTTGTAATGAAATATTACTGATGCAAGTAAAGGAATGAGGGCTAGTTGATGTAAGGGGCGATGGTAAGTTTGGTAAGCGGAGAGTTTGTTATGGAGAATATACAGATCAAGATGTTTATAGTAGAATCCTTGATTCATGAGATGCAATTAAGGGTGATTGTTGCATGACTGTAAGAGGATGAAAAAAAACCACTGGGATACCGGGGATAGATGTGTAATTCAGATGGAAGAGAAAATACGGACTAAGGAAAGCGTCATATCAGTATGACTTAGAAAGTCAAGAATAATAGGACGTTTTGATAGTGTCTCAAAGATTATGTGATTTTTGTGATGTGTTTTTAAGAAAACATATAAGATAGGACCAACCCTCGAATTTCTTCATATTTCATAACTACATGCTTCGACTCGTAACTCGTTGTGAGATTGAATTATATTGATTATAGTTATAACATAATGTCTCTAAATATTAAATCGAGCTATTCAGTTAATAGACAGAGGTAATCATCGTGAATGCTGACAAGATGAATTTAAATGTATTTAACAAATACTGAATATCTAAGTAGACCTACAGTAAATTTCACCGATATTCTTCCTACACATAATTATATTATTCATGCATTGAAATCATCGAGGAAGTCTAAAATAAACCGGTTTCGTTTGAAATAAAGTCCTTGGACTATCTAAAGAACTCCAATGAAAAACATTTCATGACTTGTTCTTAAGAAATCTAATCTATTTTGTTTAGTTTATTTTTGTAATACTTCACCGTCAGCAAGCAATACACTCTTAGTCAAGTATTGTTAGTGTAAGGTCAGATATGAACATCGCATAGAAGTTAAGCTGATGGTGAACTTTTTCGATTTTTATTAATATGATGAGTAATTGAGGCGATGTGAACTCTATCCATTTCTTATGTCTTTATTCTAATTTAATATGTGTCCAGGTTTGTGAGATTATGTAGAGAAAGTGTAATGATGTCTGTATGATGTAGGGACGTTTACACGTATGTAAGGTATAAGGCTGTAGTGTGTGTATGATATAGGGGATGTTATGATATATGTATGACATAGATAATATGTTTTAAGTATGATACCAACGTGAAGAGAGAATTTTAATGTGTATGATGTATCCGCTTTGCAAGTGCATTGGTGCGCTGAATTACCCGACAGCACTGCATATATACACATAACATGTATATTGTACATACATTGACAAACTTGAATACAAGCTCTATTGCGGTTTAAATTACCACTTTTCGTTAGTATTAAAGTTCAAATTCGATCGGCTATAGAATTGCTATGAAAAGAATCAATGGATATGCTCAATTGAATTTTTTCAGTTTTTGAAAGAAACTAGTAAAATGATCCAAGACAATTATCAAATCTCGGTTAGTCATGTGCTGTTGGTTTTTCTAAATTAGAAGTGTGATATTTAAATATTTTGTTCTTTTTTGTCCGTTATTGACTGCGTGTAAAGAATTCATGTTTTTAACATTTAATGACATTTTAATTCGAAGATCCTACCCAAGTGTATGATGATTAACATAATATGACAAATATAAAGGATTTTTATATATAAGGTCACCAGTAGCATGTTTTGGATTGGAGTGTTAATGAAGATAGGATACCGCCACACCTTTTGAGTTATGATACTTTCATACAGCCTTTTTGAGGAATATTTAGGAGCATTTTAAATTTAGAACCATTGTAAGGCATAGGGAAAATGATCTTTTGAACACATTGTAAGAAAAAGATGTGGCTTAGGTTTGAAACGGGGTTTTTGACGGCGTTGGTATCAATACGAATAATCTAATAAGTAGTCAGAGTTTTACCGATGTCATTTAAACATCGATTAATAATTGAAAGATATAATATCCACCTAAAAATTAGTATACGCCTCTGCCGAGAGAACTACATTGTGACGGTATCGATATAACCATAAATTGAAGTATATCTTACTGATCTTCAAAATATGATTTTACCAGCCCAATGTGGCTTCGTTCATGTGACCATCGAAATACGTTGAGAAGCCTGATCATACACTTAGGTCAGATACCTGGTTAAGATTTTACTTGATACCCCTCGATAATCTCTTACCCCAGCGAAGACACAACCGAGTGCCGAAAGAGGACACCACATTGTTCTAGGCTATTTTGCGAAGTTTTAATCATGTCAACCTAAACTATTATAAAAAATATAAGTTTAAAACACCACAGCAAACCAACTTTCGAACATTGAAAGGCTAAAATAATACCCGGTAAAACTTCTACAGAAGGCACGGAATAACCAAACCGGAGACTGACACTGTCACATTTGTACATCAAAAAGTCAATTTTCGAGTTATCCCGGATTAACGTTATAATCCTGCATTATTTTTTTCACTAGTCACGCGAGCATTTTAAACATGTTCAAAACTTTTACGGTTAGACTTTAACACAATTAGTCCCAAGAGCACAGATAGTAAATAAATGCACTTTAAGTGTCTCGAAGGTTCTTGTTTTTATTTCTGGTCGATCCTTATTATCTCCGCATGACACATTTTATGTTTAATTTATGGTAAACTCTGGTATGTTTAAACAGTATATTGAATTTCTTCTATTCAAAGAAAATTAATACGCTAAAATATACAATTTTCCATGTCATTATACTATATACATTTTGAAGGCAGATATGAAAACCGTACGTATGCATGAGGAACAAAATCGGAAAAGTTCCAGTATTCATTCTCCTTATTACTAAATAACCAACAAAACGCAAATATCAATTTGCAAACAGCCGGCCGTAGTAAAACGGACGCCGTATTAATTACTCAATTTAAATAAATATGTACAATACACTTATGTGTTGACATAACCAATGGTACAATCAGAGAACAACAATATTAAGACAATGACATTATTGCTTACCATCGTATAAGTTATTCTACCATTAATTTTATTAGGTTACAGTACTTTTATTGCCACTTCTATATCAGACCCAGGGGAGATAAAACCTATTAGGAAAAATACTCTGAAACTGAGCAAGATATAAACATTGCGCACACCTATATGCAAAACCTGGATGAAATGGAAGTCAAATAAAATTCACATGCTTAATCAAATAAACCCCACTAAGTTAGATTTCGAAGATACATTTGCAAAGTTTAAAAGGCTAACAGATTCGATTAAAACAACATTACATGAAGTTTTGCTTTTAACTTTACGAACGGCGGCTAGAGGATGGCCATACTTCGGACTTTAAACAGACCTCTTAACCAATCTAACATCTGATTAGCTAATGCCAATAAATACATCATAACAACTCATTAGACATATTCATGAAACACAACACTTTCCCGCTATGCTACGGAATGTGGGAAAATAATAATAACGGTGGAGCAAGACAAAACTTGGCTATTAGATGCATTCCGTTAAGATGTGCGTTTGTTATTATGTTTGACGCAAAAAAAGAGAATAGAAAACTAGGTTGATTATAGTTAATGGTCATATAATGATAGGACGTGAATCTGCACGTGACTGGAATAAAGGCAAAAAAGCCATTGTAATCTCAATCCATTTAGGACAATTTATTTGTGTATCTCAACACAACTCATTAAGGACGTCTTCTGCATATACTGCTTTACTAAGGAACATCACAATGTAGTTATCAAACATTTGAGATTAAATAAACCATCAGTATGCATACCTATTTTGTGTTAAAAATCATTTGTATCAATAATCCTTCTGCCGTCCGTCTTTTGGATGAGACAGTTAAAACCGAGATGCCGTGTCACAGTAGGTGATGGCACGTTAAGGAACCCTCCCTGCTCTACGGCCAGCAGTGCCGAGCACAGGCAAAATTTGTCACCCTTCACCGGAACAGGATGACGTCTCCATATGAGTGAAATATTCTTGAGTGGGACGATAAACAACAACGCAACAACAACAACAACAACAACAACTAATAATCCTATGAACTATTCTATATTTGAGCCGCTTTAAATTGCAATCATTTGTGCCTTTCTGCATTGTATCATTAAAATTTTCCCACCATTTGCCAATATTCCTACAGTTAATTTGTAAATCCCTTTTCCATTTCATTTCATTTTAAGGTTTTTGATAGGATTTTTTTTTACAAAAAGATCATAGAAATCTCTAGACCCTGTCCTATTCTTTCTGACTATTTTTATATGAAATTGACAATAAGGCATATATATTGGTGCGTCAAAATTTAATATACCCAATTCCTAGTAATGCAGTGAAAAAGACGATAGTAGAGAGTTTAGCAGGGGAAAAGTTAATTTCTCACAAAAAGACTAATAACTAAATAAAGTTCTATTTACATTTATCAGGTCATTAACAAAATAAATTCCCTTTTCAATCCACCTATCAAAAAGATTGTTTTACCTTTGTTTTGTTTGTTTTGCGTTCTTTTTTAACGTCCCACTCAGGAATATTTCACTCATATGGAGACGTCACCGTGTGCCGGTGAAGGGTTACAAATTTTGCCTATGCTCGGCACTGCTGGCAGTAGAGCAGGGAGGGTTCTTTAACGCGCCAACACCTACTGTGACACGGGACCTCCGGTTTTACTGTCTCATCCGAAGGACAGGGACGGCCAACCGCGGAGTAGTGCTGATGCGGCTCGAATCCGAGTCTTCCGACTCGCAGTCGAACACGCTAACCACACGGCCACGGAGGCTCCTGTTTTACCTTTGATTGTAATGCTCGTATTGCACCACAATGGTTGCAGAAAACTAGAACTTGGTTCCAATGATTGTCTCAAACTATAAAAGAAATAAAAAACGGAAGACGTAACATATTATATGAGTTCTATGTTTTACATGATATATCAAATAGGAAAAACTGTTTCATTGACCGTGTTCAAATTTATTGATCCAAACTTGTTGCACGAATAAATCGCATTGATTTAAATTCAATCCCAATGTCCCTCTAAATTCTGAATTGAATCGAAACAAGATATTGCGTTTATAGACAGAGGATGTCACATTGTAGTATGAAGCAAGTAATTTAAGTTTAAAGATGAACATCATAATAAACCAATAGGTATTTTATAGATATTTTAACTGCACATGATTATATTGGTTATGCACTGAAATCATCGCGTTGGTCTAGATAAACCGGTTTGATGAATTAAAGTCTTTTGGCTATCTATAGAACACCAATGAAAAGTAAGTTCGGAATTGTCCTTATGAGATCTTAGCGGTATAATGTTGTAGTTGTCATGCCTCCCCGTCAAAGTAAAAATGAGCGTTCATCGTCATGTATTGCTAGTAGTAGGTCAGATACAGCCATTATATGGAAGACATGCTGGTGGTGAGTTTTTCAACTTTTATCAGTATGATATGTAACTGAGATATTTTATTTTGAGGTTGTGTATGATATTAGTTTTTTCAGTTCTTCAATATAATCTAATATGTCTTCAGGTTTGCCTTGTTTAATATTAGACAACAAATTGATCTACTCGCGGTGGACGAATTCCCTGTCTTGGATTTCTGGAATTGATATTTCAACTGGTTTACTTCACAGTGTTATATAGTATTTACTATGAAACGCCATTATACGATGTTTTAAGGTGATTTGTTTATAGCTTGTTGTGATAATATTGTTATGACCAAGACACATGCAGAGTAGAATAAGGAAATCAAGTTTTGCCTCCTACATTTTGAAAAGAGACAACGTCTGCTACTCACGTCTTTTCACGTCTTTCATATTGACGAAGGATGTCGATAGTTTATAGTATACTGTAGTTTTAAGTCCTGCATTACTACTGAATTACGTCAAATCACTGTCATACAGACAAGCCATGACACGTAAACCTAAAACAAAAATAATAAGACGTTAGAAAAAAGGAAAATATCTGATATTAAGGATGTGTGCCAGGAAAAGATGAGAAATGAAGTGTGTCTGATATATGGAGATGTTATAATGTGTATCGTATAGGGGATGGAATAGAGGATATTATAATTTGTGTCTGACATAGAAGATATGACGAAGTGTGTCTAGAAAAAGGAAGTTTTAAAGTGTGACATACAAAAGAGGTGTTATAATTTGTGAGTCTAAAATAGGGGATGTTATGATGTGTGTATGATATAGCGAGTGTAATGATGTGTGACTGATATAGGGAGTGTAATGATGTGTGTCTGATATAGGGAGTGTAATGATGTGTGTCTGATATAGCGAGTGTAATGATGTGTGTCTGATATAGGGAGTGTAGAGATGTGTGTCTGATATTGGGGATGTTATGATGTGTATCTGATATAGCGAGTGTAATGGTGTGTGTCTCATATAGGGAGTGTAATGATGTGTGTCTGAAATAGGGGATGTTATGATGTGTGTCTGATATAGCGAGTCTAATGATGTGTGTCTGATATAGGGAGTGTAATGATGTGTGTCTGATATAGGGAGTGTAAAAATGTGTGTCTGAAATAGGGGATGTTATGACGTGTGTTTGATATAGCGAGTGTAATGATGTGTGTCTGATATAGGGAGTGTAAAAATATGTGTCTGAAATAGGGGATGTTATGACGTGTGTTTGATATAGTGAGTGTAATGATGTGTGTCTGATATAGGGAGTGTAAAGATGTGTGTCTGAAATACGGGATGTTATGATGTGTGTCT
>JACSZP010011227.1:0-21664 GCA_016161895.1 Pinna nobilis
TACAGAGCAAACATCACCGGTGCTTTTGGTAATGATTAGTTCAGCTGGTGCAGTTAGAAATCCTATGGAAAATACATAAATAAATTCGAACGTCTGATTCTATTGCCACTTAGATTCATTAACGTATCCATTAAAATAAAATGATGAAAGTGAGATTCGATGATACACTGCAGATGTTATTTCAGAAACTTTGTTGATGCAATGACACGTGCCGACCCTTTAATACGGTACTTTTCCATACAACACGCACACATGAAACTCCTTACTTAAATAACCACACATCCTTCATTAAACACTTATAGAAGAGAAATCATAGTTATTTTTTCACCTAATTTACATTTTGTACCGAATGATTCTCAAACGTTAACCTACATGATAGTCTTATAAATGACACATTATCATCCATCCTACCTCTGAGTCAAAAATGTTTATCCGTTTCGCATCGTTGAATAATTAACCACTTAACCTTAAAATTGTGGTTAAAATAACTTCACATTACTGCACATCACATACAGTTTTTATTTCTGCTGAATGTGTTCAACATCACTTTTTAAACCATCATTGGTGCATCAATGCACTTTCAGTCCTGATGCAGGCGCAATGACTGATGCCTATAGCAAGATCTTATTCCACTTTATGCAGGAGAATTAACTGTTTCATTCAAAGCATTATATTATAGATGGCCATACTTAACATAAGATTCAAACCCTTGACTTTCCAATAGTGAGATAAACATTCTTCGACAGAGGCAGAGCTATACACTTCACAAACATGTGCCTTGCGTTTTGATAAAAAAAAAAAGTTTTTCGATGCCAGCACGATAACCTTTCTTTGTTCGTACTTTTAAATAAATGATTTTCGTCGTGTGTTACAACCATTCTGTCACATGATGACGTCTAATTGTGATTGTTTAGAGAGGGGGACGCCGGCTACAAGTGTACCCATGTAAAGACTACCTTATTTTCATTGGAACAAATCTCAACCAAATGGAATCTTCGGAAGCAAGAAATAAACAATCTATGTTAGTCTTTGTCATTTTCATTGCAATATTGTAATCAATGGATAATATAGACGAAGATGAATCAAACAGCTAATTATTTTTGTTTTATGAATTGGTAGTAATGACAGAAAACGAATTTGATAAGTTTTATGTATATTTCATTTTCAACAGCTGTCTTTGCTACATCGAAGAATTTTCTTCGTCAGACCTTATGAGTAGACTAGAGTATTACTGTGTGTGAAGCTTAACAACAACACAATAACAAAACATAACATCGTATTGGTGTCGTTCTGCAAAGAAAGTTGTATGACATGAATATTAAAGCTCGATATTTGACATTCCAATCCAATGCGAAACAGTTGTTCTTACAAGTAATGTAAATGTTTCATACAAATTTAAGGTTTGCAAAAACATTTTAGATAGATTGACCATTAATTAGAGGATTGGGATCGTTAGCTTTCAATTGACGAGTTCGTCAATTTATAGCCAAATATTTTATGTGTGTTGATTTTTATACAACTTCTTTTTTGTAAGCATACCATAGGTAGCACCTGCCGTATCCATGCTTTTAAAAGTAGTTGTCAGGTTATACTCGTGTTTCATCTAGACATGAATTAAAGACAGATTCTTTACCAAGATTATTAACAATATTCCATTAGATACGAAATAGAATGCATACAATTTTGATGTTAAATTCCATATCCCTAACATTCAATTATCACAAAGGTATGCAAATTTAAGATCAAAGATAAGAGGCGGGATAAAAGTATGAAAAATATGTCTTGGAATGGTGAACGCCTGTCGTAGAGAAACAACTAAAGTAATATGGCGACATTAAAAATAATCACTCATTATTGTAACAATTGTTTATCTTGCGTGAAAAATAATAATGTCTACAGGGAAACATCCCTAGATTCCATGAAAGATTTTAGAGCATACTATAACAGTGAAACATCGGGATACGGCGTCATATATTTAAGTGCGTCGCTTATTTTGGCATTTCAATTATCACAGTTACTTAATGGAAGATAAAAGTAACAAATTACATAACTGACACAAAAATTTGCATAAGTTTTATCAGTCAAACAGAGTGTGTAAATTATTTATCATAAATGCCACTCAGATTCTAGTTATATCTTGAGATGTTTTTGCATGCCTTCAGCATTGAAGGTTAATGAACTTGCCAATCTCTCTCTCTCTCTCTCTCTCTCTCTCTCTCTCTCTCTCTCTCAACGTATTGAAAATTCTCATGAGAGATTGGAGATGATATCAATAAACTGGAATACATGTAAAATGCTTGATGCTTAAAGAAAAATGGAAACATTATTTATACTGGATATATTGGAGCCCACTGATATGAAGCACTGATACGTGTATATTGAAATCATGTTAACTTTGTAATGAGTGTCATTTCCCGGCTTAGCTACTTTATAACTGTTTTAAGTCATTTATTTTGAAAACACTGATTATTTGAATGAAAAAAATGCCCTTTAGTTTCAATATATTCGGGTTCGATTGTGTTTGTATATAAAGACAGAGGGGCGACATACATACGGTTTAAGCTGCCCTAGTGACACACTGAATTAAAGGACTACCTGTTTTATGTGACCTTAGTATATGGTTCAAAAATGGCATTTTCCTATGCAAATCTCCTGAACTAAGAGGTCACCTGTCAAATGTAACCATGCATTTTGTAACTTCCCTTGGACGGTCTCTAAAACCAGGTTAGACTGTAAAGACAGAGAGAGATGGAGGAGAATTCTAAAAAAGTAAGAAGGTTGTTCAAGTCCTTGGCTCAGTCCTCAGTTTGTGCCTCAGAGATCTATCTGAATCAGCGCACCGTGACGCATTTCAGAAATGGGTTCAGAGATTGAAATTACGTACACGTATTTCAAACAGCGGAGAATACTTTGAAGGGCTGTAATGTTCAATTCACTATTTAAGTCGAATGCTTCTGAAATATAGTACAGTATACATTACATATCGAACATCCTTTATATATGTATAGTTTGTAGCTAAAAATTTACAGATTTCATTTCCCTCTGTATGTTTATGAGAATCTCTTTATCCTAACAAAATAGGAAGTATAACTATTGGGATTTAGAAGCCTGTTCTAGATATAATCATCTCTGAAGAACATCAGACCTAATAGAAATTTCTCACTTTTCCGCTACGGGGAGAATTTACGTCTAGAGAGCTGCTAATGTTGAAAAGATAAGAGTGGCGGTACTCGTTAAAAAGTCAAAAAAAGAAAATGACAAGTTGCTAACAATGAATATGATAAATGATAACACACACGCTTCTTTACGGGACATATGGTGGAAGTTTCTATGTTACTGATTCAAGCAAAGTAGATCATGGAACCGATTTAAGGAAGTTCAAGGACAACCACACTGACTATGCCTATGCTGTTAATGAAAGGTTCTCGTTCACACATTTACAAGCCCACGGTATTCGCGGCCATTTAGAAAACATAATTGTAGCTTTGCAGCCAAATGGTCAAAATATTTTTGAGCATAGAAGGAAATGTTTATTATACTTCTTTTTCAGGTATGATATCTTCATCCAATTTGATGGACCATATTCTGGCTTTCTAGCAATTTTCACCATTCGACAAATCGGTTATACGTCAATAACTGTATTGAATTTACGTTCCCCTAATTCTGTAATAAAACGGCAGTGAATGGTGTTACTAACAAACAGACTCTTCTGGGACATCTCGTCGCTTTTCCTTTCCGTGATTTACTTTCATTCTTGTGTAGAATTTTAAAAAAGTTTTTATTCTGTTATTCCTTCCCTTGTTTAGAATGTTCTAGTATGATTAAATAACTTATTAAAAAGAAGTATAAATACTTTTTTCATCCTTCTTGTTTCGTAGATGTTATTTGGTGGTATAAGACACAGAGTAAAATGGAAGAAGTATCCAGGAACTCTTTTTAAGGCGACAAACCCCGGTAACACTTGAAGAATAAAATATGTATAAGGCTCATTTAATAGGATTTAATGAGGTGTTAGGAAGGAGCCAGCAATCCCTATTAGCATGTCACATGCATCGTGAGTGTTTCGTTGAATCGTTGTTTTTGTAATATTGCCAAATTTACAATCCAACAAGATTCTATCTCTCATATTGATGCAAAACACCAGTGAAGAGTTCAGATTTTGGTATATTTTGCAAATAAATATACATGTATAATGAACATTCACATCAACTTACAATAACTTAAATGAATGGTTTGAATAATTTCGTTTTGCAATATTGCATTTATCGGCTCTATTCGAGTGTTAGTTTTCAGACTGTGAGGTCGTAGGTCCAAGATTTGTGTGTGTATCATTGACTCCCAATGTTCAATGATAATAAGGACTGAACAAAGACCCTTCACTGGCATTCGGTCACGTCTCCAAACCAATAGGAGATTCTTCAACAGGAAGTTAAAAAGGTGCAAGGATCCACTGCACTGTATTTCAAAACACCCCCAAGCGGCGATATCTTATTTTCATACTCTACATCCATGCATAACAATATTTACAATTTCTGCATATTTCATTGTATACTGATCGACAGTCACGCTGTGGGGGCGAATGTCTGTGAAATCTACGTTTGTTTTTCTATAAATAATTGTAATGATATTTCCAGGTTTATATTTCACCCAATAGTAAATCATGTCTTGATTTCTTGAGAAACTATTTTCACACTATTAGGACTTGACGTCCATGTCTTATGCTGCTTTCGATATTACCTGGCTAGGAGAAGGAGATAGAGGGGTTCGTGTTCATTTCGGTTTGATTCATCAATTTTGATTTAAGCAAAAGAGAAAGATAAGAGTGAGAATTCGGCATATATTTCTACATTTGGTGTACATAATGTCACATAAAAACTCACTGTAGTAATTTGGCATATGTATTTGTAAAATGTATCCGTTTCACATTAGTTTAGATTAAGCTCTGTGTACGATATACTTTCACAATGTTTATTGAAGACGTATGCTGTATGTGGTAATTTTCCCGATTCCTATCCCTGCTTATTTCTCTCTTTTATCTGCCATAAATCTACATCTTGTCTAAATATAAAGTGCAGGAGTAAAGGTACATTGGCGAACAATTGACCAATATATTTACTCTAACAAGTTTGTTCTTCACTCATAATTTGCAGAATTTGGGGTTGCCAAATTTTGATTGCTCGAGGGATGCACGGGAATTGCTCTTAAATATAACTAATCTCTTACATTTCTCATGGCAGTCAAATCACTGCTAACGTTGGCTCTATGGACCTTTGCGGCTGTACGGTTGAAAACCGTTATCTAATATCAAAGGAAAGTTTGTAGCTCTGGTCAGATAATACATTGCTACAACAGACGCCTTCACAGCTTTTCATGCCGATCATTTGATTTGCCTTCACCGTTAATCCACTTAAAATGGGTGAAATAGAAGATACCAAGGGACATTCCAAATAGGATAAACACTTAAGTTACAAACCACAGGGAGAAACAAACACCACTCAACAAGCTGCCTAATGATGATAAAGTTAATACACCTCCATTGTTTTGCTTGCTTATCTCTGAGTTGTTGAACCGGAACATAACTCATAAAAAGTGAAATAAAAGACAAAATGAAAACATAATGACGATAAGGATGGCAAAGTCTGACTCGTACAAAGCGTACAAAGTGATATGGAGCTCATTAGGATGATACTTACAACGAGTGGAATGAAGTAAAGAGAACTGAAAGCTAAAAGCTATAGTCTACCGAAACGAAACCTGGGTGTAGAAATGATCTAGTTCGTCTGAACTTCTAATAAATTCTGTTAAAAGATATCTTACTTCCTCATAAAGGCAAAATACAATGTAAATCGTCTTTGTTTCCAGACATTTTTACATGGAGAATGATTTCCAAGTAGGTAACATGTACTGCGCATGATACTATGACAGTAGGAGACAGTGAATTTCTATAGAAGAAACAAGAGTCACTGCTATGTCCCCTCCCCTTGATAGTTAATATTTCCCCCACGGTGAAATTTCTCTACTCAACGTACACATGAGTCAATGAATATTTTTTTTCTTTTTTTGCATAGCTTTTCATTCGATTACTCATAAGGTGACGAGTATGACAATGAGAATTTTGTCATTTCTGTGTCAAGAATGGTAACAATTATGAAAATATGACATTTTCTCTGTAAGTATATGGTTTGTTTCACTTTTCAGATTTTTTATTCCAAAAATTATTTTGATAAAAGGCTTAAAACTTATAACCTTTAAACTTAAATAATTGTTTTGAAGTTAAACATTTGAAGTATAACAACTTTTAAAAAAATTGCTGTACTTCAGGGCCATTTTCGACCGTCAGTAGCCCTGCTCCTTTATGAAGAAATAACTTATCTTTCTATCCTTATTAACTATCTAGGTTCTAAAAACGGAAATAGAAAAACAATAATCATATGACGTCATATATCGTGACGTCCCTCATTGACACTCAGCAATGCTGAATTTGCAAAATAAATCAACTCTTTGTTCTATTATTATACATTTACGTGTTCACCGAAAAGAATTACTTTTGCTTCCTGCTGAATGTGCAAAAACGATTGAACACGGACTATCAATTTTTTCATAGAAAATTCAATATGGCGGCCTTTTACTTTTCGTGATACTAAAAACAAGTTATTATATTCGTTGCAATTTCTATACCTCATATAACACGACATTATCGGAGAAATGGATTAGGCGGCTTATTGTTCCATATATATTTCAACTTTTCTATTTTAGTAAAATGCAAACAAATAATGTCACCTCGTAGGCGGAAGCCTCTAATTATCGATTCAAATTTAAAAACGATCTTTCATTTCCTTGAAACTGAAACTAAGTCCTTCTATCTCAATTGAAAATAAAATGGGTGAAAAAGAAGATACCAAGGGGCATTTAACTCAACTAAAGAAATGAAATGAACAAACCGATATAAATGTATATTGAATTTAGCACCTGTTCAATATATCTTTATATTATTATCTAGATATACGTACACCAATATTACGCTCAGTCACACTTTTTCGGATGAAGTGATTTCAAGAAAAGTTTTAATAACATAGAACATTTCTTTGGATTACAATTGGTCCAATTTTTTTTACAGAAATTTCTGTACAGTTCCGAAATATCCGTAAACTAAATGAATATTAAAACGAATGCTTTGTTGTCATTAATGAAAGATGGACTCTAAAGTGAAGCGTGTCTCCTCTGGGCGAGGTTTTCTGTACAATGTATTTCATTGACTGTAGTTTCGTTAATTGTAAGTAAAGGATTCGATGATACTTTTAGGATACAATGGATTTAACTTGCAGTGTCGCAATCAGAGACAACAATAGCTACAGCGATTGTGTAATCTCGATGGGTATATCAGGAGTGCGGCCTTTTGTGAACTATCGATTTTCTCTATAAGTAGTACAAATTATGCCCAGACGTTCATATGGTAAGACTTTGTTTTAAAACGGATAACCTTGATCTGGAGTTCAACCCCCAAGACAACTGTCAACTGTTATTAATTATTGTAAGTGTAATTTAGATATAATGCCGATATGCGGAAATTACTCGAATTTGTGAATCAGACAGATAGATAGATAGATAGATAGATAGATAGATAGATAGATAGACGGACGGACGGACGGACAGATAGATCGATGGACGGACGGACGGACGGACGGACGGACGGACGGACGGACGGACGGATAGATAGATAGATAGATAGATAGATAGATAGATAGATAGATAGATAGATACATACATACATACATACATACATAGATAGATAGATAGATAGATAGACGGACGGACGGACGGACGGACGGACAGATAGATAGATAGATAGATAGATAGATAGAAAGCGAAAAGAAATAATTGCAAGAATGACAGAACCCCATTAATTTTGACGCCAAATTGGGAAAATGAACACTTTTCCGACAACATTACCAAGAAACAGAGTTTTTACTTTGTACTAGCCATTATAGAGGTGATGCTTTAGTAATCCGGATGCTTGATCTATCCTAAAAAATTGCTTGGAAACGTAGGCGTCTGGATAAAGGAGGCTCTACCGTATTTGATTTTAGAAAAAAAAAATCAGTTATGTATCAATGCATTAAACTCAATAAACAGCTTATATCAATAGATATCGCATGACTAATTTAAACTAACGAAGGTTACTCATATCTATTCTATAATAAATGGCATACCCAACATGCATTTTTTCAGACCTGCACATCCCTCATTTTTTATTTCTCTCTTTTTTCGTGTAAAATGCAAAATTGCCATGATAAGGTATCTATTTCAGACACTACAGAAATATCATGCAGTAAAATACAGATTAGCCGGGTTATTGCGCAGAAGCACCGCTCAATTCACGCTGGGAATGATAACTTCTTAAGAAAAAAAGTCATCCATAAAATCCGAAGAGGAAAAACTCCTGAGATATTACTAAAATAATACTGTGTAAATTCCTTGTCTACCTCGGGCTCAATCTGCACGTGCTATTGCGTGACTTTATGCCACATTAAGTGTGTCAACTCTTAAACTCAATATTGCTATGTTGCGTTAAATTCGATAGTGTACCAGCTTGTAAAGTTTTTTCTAGTTCCGCCCTACAATTTCAAAATTCAGTGACGCGTGGTGCTCTTTTATTTCATGGTTCGTACAAAATGACAAAAATTATGATGATGGCGACCTTTGCCTTTGTACATGTAATCTTTTTTTTTTTACGTCAACTTGTGTTCAAAATTCATGTTTAGCAGTTATGTGTGGTAGAGGCGAGAGAAAGAACACGCAAGTGGCAAAGTCACTTTCTCTTGAGTAGTGTAACGTAAGCTTTTTAAGTTCCAATCTAGTCATTAGTAAAATGATATTACTCTCTCTCGAAAACACCAATTTTCACAGTAAAAATATATAAAATATTTATGGATATTTTGATATAAACATCTCCCTATGATTTGATTTTATGACTAATGTTTATTGGTTCGGACGTCCCTGGTATCCGATAATTTTTGTCCCCGGTTTCCGCGTTTCTGTCATCTGCGTTCATTTAAGTAATCCCTTATCGGATTATTTTTCCCCTACGGATTCACAACTTTTTTTTGATAAGGAGACACAGGTTGAAAGTAAAAATCTGCTTTTGCATTAGAAATTTTGCAATCATTTTTCATTTTATTGAAACTATTTATGTGGGTGTTGGTTTTTTTTTTATTATACCTTTCAAATTTAAAAAATGAGACATATATCTCCGGGTATTGGTGGGTCACGATTTACCAAACAAATTGTAGAAGATTTTCGTATCCGAAACATCTTTGTTATGACTACAACATCAAAAATTTGAATTCCTTTCATTGTTTTCATCAAACTTGGCATTCCTAAAACGTATAATACTTCCTTAAACAGTTTATATGTTGCCTTAATATTACTTGATAAACAATTTGCTAAGAATGTCAATGAATAAACCACCTAGAGATTTTCCAAGTAAGGTTGAACCCTAATATTTGAATGATAACGGTTTCAATATAGAGGACAAGTACGAAGCTCTTTGATTACATGTATCAAATGACATGGAATCAGGAAGAAAGAGTATAACTCTCGTTTGTACCTATGTACGTCTAACTACCATCGATCAATTAGGCTGCATTAATTACTTAGCTATTGCCTGTATATAGTTTAAAAGTAAATATAAAGAGAACATATTCGGAACATCAAATGATATACCGGCATGGAGGAGGATGTACCTCTATAGCATGTCCAGATAGAGCACAAGGAATCAATAATTAAAACCTTCAATATATCGCAAAGTCTACACCGTCTCTCACGAGACCACAATAGACTGCAACAAAGGTGAAACACGTAAACTTAATTCCATCTTTCGCCTACCCACAGCAACTTATAACTTTCGCCATTTTCAAGTAATGCTTTGAATGTGCTCTGTTTATGACCTTTGCAAAATACAGAGGCGACAACGTGTAAGACTATGTCGACCATAGTATGGTGATTGCAAATGTCATATTTCCAATATACTGAAGAACAATTATCTTAGAAATATAGAGTACATTAGAATAACCTAAGGAAAAAAAATTCAATTTTTTTTTTGTTGCTTTTTTTACTCGTTTGGTTTGATTTGGTATTCTGTTGGTGTATTATTATCATTTATTTGAAAGTGTTTGTGAATTTTTCCTTGGTTAACGTTGCCTAGTCATTTTTGAAATTCGAACATTTGTATTAAAGCAAAATTAAAACCAAATTCAATTCAGAGAGGATGTGATTCGAGTTTTTTCTGTTTAGGTGTTTTATAACCGCCCACAACAACTCTAAAGCCACGTTTTCTTAATAACCGAATTGAGTAGCGCCCTCAGTCATTCCGGACATCTGGACCCATTACGTGTGGGATTCGCATTTTTTCATAACAAATGCTAAATTTGGCTTTTAACATGACACGACATCCTTCCCGTTTTACTTTATAGATAATTTGTAATACATGTACATTTTATTATTTCTCTCTTACCACTGTCAAGCAACAAAAACCTTCACCTAAGCTAGAAGCTGTTTATTACTTATGTATTGAAATGAATATTAGTTAATATTTGGAGCACCCCACTTCAAAGATCATCTAGGGTGTTATGTTTTAAAATTGCATCCGACGTGACAAATGAACTCGGGGAATCAGTAAATTCCCCAATGAAATCGACTATATCCGGATATTTGGAACGCAAGCTTACACATCAACTCAAGACTCTGTAATAAGATTCAGATAAAACTTATGACTGAATTGTATGCACTTGTTAAATGCATATTTATAACTGTCATCACCAAATTGTCGATCGATGAGACGATAAAATATGGAAGTAGAATGTATAAACCAGGAAGTATTGGAGTTCTTAATCAATATTTTAAGTGGAAATGGAGTACCGAGAATATTTGAAACTCCAAGTTTTATTCAATTCAAATTTCGAATATTAATGGTCTCAGTTTGACAAAACAATTGGGAATTATGCGACGGATTGGGACCAGGAGTCCAGACCAAGTCACGACGTCCAATTACAAAATGATACATTCATCGCAAGTCACTTCATGAAGTAGTTGACTTAATCTTGCACTGGGCTGTTTAAATGTGATCAAATGTATTGGGGTTTCCGACGGTATCTTTTAAATAATGAACGAAATAAATTTGTATCGATTTAAAACTAATGCAAAGATCTAAAAATACACAATTTTACATACAGATTTAGAGAACGATGTAATAAAAGATACACTGTTGTATATATGAATTTGTCCAATAGTAATGTTATGCACAAAACTTTATAATTTTTGTTCTCTAAAAGGTGTAATCTGTTCTTAAATCTAACTCGGTGATATTCTAGAGATTCACTTATAAAGCGTATGTTCTCAATACAATATGTGACATTTGATCACAGCCAAGGGAAATGTCACGGCAACTGAGAAATCTGCTGAAAGTAAAGGTCAGATGCTACAGTGACAAAGCAGATAGTCTTGGGTGGCCATACAGCTACTTTAATATGTGTAAATTATATGTCATGTCAGAAAAGAGGAAGATTTACCTTAATTGTTACGTATCAACTTTTCCATAAAAAAGTGTACGTTATGCATCAATTTCCTACCTGAAGTTTACCTGATCAATCGTGCTAGTAGTTTATTTCAAAGTCTACCTTTCAACAATTTTGACGAACTTTCATTATTTTGGGATTTATCAATGTAGACGTTTTTGTAGTAATTGGTATGATCTCAAATGTTTCTCTGCATTCGCTTCATGCCCTATTATTTTACGATATGACATAATTTTCATGATAATTACAAATTTTTTGAAGATGATTCATTATTTGCTTCAAATCAATTAGGAATACTGACTGAATCATGCATCATATTTTAAATAGAGATTTTCTCAGAAGTTCAATATTTTATTGAAACAAGACATTTCAAACCTATTGCGAGTTTTCAGTCATATTTCTATTATTTATTTTTTTTAAATTCACTCATTTATTAATTTCTGTAGGTCTGATTTGAACAGCTGCTTACGAAATTAGAAATAAAAATATATTAAACGTGCCGATACCTACTGTGATATGTAAGGAACATTTTTTACTCCCTAATGGAAAACATACATGTACCACGTGATACCCGATAGCGTTTGTGCGGGACTATTGTTTCTTTGAGCGATGAAATGACGGTAGAAGATGCCATCCCGCACTAACGTCACTTCAGCGGAAAGATTACGTAGAGCTACGTTCCATCACCATTGGAGATACTAGTCCCGCACAAACGCTATCGGATATCACGTGGTATATGAATGTATTCCATTCAAAGGACAAATTGTTCGCCGGTTGGTTTAATTGTTGTCCCATTCAAGAATATTTCACTTATAAGGAGGTATCACCGTATGCCAGTGAAGGGCGACATATTTTGCATTTGTTCGGCTATTGAGTAGGGAGGGTTTTTCAACGTGCGGACACCAACTCTGACACGTGGCCTCTGTTTTTACTGTCTCATTAAATTGACAGGTACAGCTTACCGCAGCGCAGCCCGGATTCAAACCCCTAACCTCAGCGTCAGTAGTCGAACACGCTAATCACTGAGATATGGCGGCCCGGACAAAATGTAATATGGTTTATAGATCAATGTACTCTGTGGTAGGAGACTTATTGTGTCGAGAAAATGCCTACATGTCCCAATTGTTTTTTGGGGGTTTTTTTTTGGTTTTTGGTGGTTTTTTTTGGTTTTTTTTTTTTTTTTGTTTTTTTTTTTTTTGTAATGAACTGAATCTTTCAACGAAAAAAGCCTGATACTCCCGAGGGATTAGGTTTTGGTGTTGAATATGTTTAATGGATTTGCAAATTGCAACCTTTCAATAGCTATTTCAAGTTTTTCATTAAATGAATAGTTGATCAAAGCCATGACGCAGAGACAAAGAGAATGAAACTAATCAGGCAAATATTTCTGGAGTATAGCGTTCTTTGAAATATGTAGATCACAAGCTGTTAGTTTAAGATGACATGTTTATCCATTATCAACTCGATACTCAAATCACTTCCTGTTTCATAAGATTGAATGAAAAGGGGTGTAACTCTGGCGGGATAGGGATGATTTAGAAATCAGAATTAACCGCCTTAAAGATTTCGGTACTTAAAACGTGTCGATTTATTCACGGATAATATGATGATGACTTATTTTCACACTCGGATTTGAGAAAGCTTAAATGAAGGTTATATGTCTAGCAACATATTTGGAAAACACACATTCTCTTTAATGATTTACCGAGTTCTAATTTAGACGATAAAACATCACAAATTTCTGCAATATAAAACTGAATCGAAATACGCCCTTCTTATCTTTGAGAACAGACGAAAGACAGTAACACGACACCCCAAAACACAGAAGTTGGTAGGGAAAGATTAGATAGCTGATTTCGAGGCCTTAAATCTAGTACATGCTTTAGATCATCGACAATTATGCAACAGAAACAAAATCGACTTTCATCTGCGTTACATGGAAGTAACAAATCATTAGAATTGCTAGTATCAAATCTATGTATATTTGGAATCAAAGTAAAATCTGCCAGTCTGGGTAATAAAATATATCAAAAAAAAAATCTGCCATCGACGCTTGAGGGCGGTTATCTTTTAATCCATGGGCTTATTGACAATTATCTATAAAAAAAAATTGCAAGTATGTCGTATAATTACTCCTTCCGAATCATCAAATGCAAACTGAAATGGTGTTTTTTAAAATGAATTGGCATAATTAGGTAATTTGGCCGATTAACTGTCTGATTAATATTATATAAATAGCTTGTATCAACAAACAGGCGAATTCTAGTCTCGGGTCTCAGCCACAGGATACGTCTAAGGATTAAAACATGCCATCAATATTAAAATACTCCTCTTATTATGAAAACCTTGACCGAATTAGCATGTTCAAATATTTACACTAATCCCTTTTAATTTGATAATGATGCTGACACTAATCTCTGTGCGAATTTTTATCGTTTGGCTTGTATAATATTTCAAATATGAAAGATCAGCAGACATTGATATATGGGGTTTTTTAATTCCGTAACTTAAAGCCATTTTATCATGTTCTTTACATTAATTTAGACAAATTATCGTGACATCAAGATAATGTAGGCTTCAGAAATTTTTAGGTATACTTAGGTCATTGTCCTGTGCATTGAAAGACTATAAAGTGGCGACATCTATTGACAAGTTCATGTCTTACTTGTTGTTCGTTTGTATATTCTGTATCTTGTATTGGATTCGTATTACTCGTGAGAAGAACCAAGTTTAGTTTCGAGCTGTCGGCAATCCTAGTTAAAGAAATAAAGATATTGTGTGGTTTATTGTCTCAAACAAGTATGGCGGACAACGACCGACTGTGACTCCTATAGGATTCGAACTCTGTTTTTTCTAGGTCTGACGGTCAATCTTCCGCCACTATGTCACAATCTGTTTTACTACTTAAATATGAGAATCACAGACACCAAAGTATCAATTGTCAGAATGATCAGGAGACAAAATATAAGTTTTAGTAAACATTGGACAAGCACGGTGGGAGCAGGTGTCAAGGAGGAAAAAAACATCTCCTTCCGATCATTCACATCCATCGCGAGTCCACAGTAAAATTCTAGTGAAATGATTCCAAAACATTATCGTTTATGTTAGAAGATAAATCATCAACTGATTTTTTTCTTTGTTCACAATTCTGTGAAAGAGTTGTCCCTTTTATGTGATTTTCACTTTTAAATATTACTGGAACCATTTTATGGGAATTTGGAATATTGATACGATCTCATCACTCGAAAACGTATTATGAAAGAAAGTTTATTTGAACTTGTAATGTGTCAGATTTTTGCAAAAATCAGCTTTGGATTCCATTTTATTTTATAAAAAAAATGTTACTATACAGGTATTTTAATCAACGCATACATACATACGCACATGTGTATGAAGGAAGGTAAAAGACAAACGATAGCGCAGACAGACAGACGATCATACATACATACATACAAACAAATAGATCAACAGAAAAATAGACAGGTTTGGGACAAAATATATTTGTTATATATTATACATAATTATCTTAACCAATGGCTCTACAGTATCGGACTTTTCCAATAAAGCGACAGCACTTAATAAATCATTGCAGTCTGATTAGATAAATTCTTACCTGTTGTTAATCCGCTCAAGTGATCTTTGTTTTGTTTATCATCGATACCTGTATCATCTCTTACTTCTCTCTGTTAGCGACAGATATACCACACAGAACCTACACCGAAACAAAGTGCCGTTTCGAGTAGTTCATAGTTAGATATAATTACAGCCGTCCATTTAGTAAGTACAAATTTCAACTCCACCGCAAATCATAAATACAAATAACGATCCTGTTTATGGTATACAAAGTGTAACATGCACGTGTTTTCACGATTACGCACACGAAGCTGTCTACTTAAATCCCAAAACAAGAAGAAATGGAACACGCGAGTTCCTGTGCACTGTACAGTCAGTAATTTGGATAAACGATCAGTAGGATTCGCTTTATTCACCACACGCATCCGCAACACTAAAGTACTGAATTTCAGTTAAACTCGATAACGATATGAGTATCACAAAAAGTATTTAAATAAGATAATGTTTTCTCGTCGGACATATAACAAAAACAAAAAAAGAGGAAAACTACAGACGCAACTGAGAAATTCGAGAACCAGTGTCGAATTTGCTAAATTGCTAGAACAGTAATACGGAATATTAATTTAATATTGTGCAAACATGTTTTATATCAAAGCGATATGCCTATACTTTTTTCAATTACTAAAACGAAATACTCATTTTCCCGCGGTACTTATACATAATTACACCCTTGTCGGTTGTAGATGAAAATTTTAGAGCTTTAATCAAAGAGACGCTGACTTGAATTATTGCGTTGATTGGAATTCTTTCGATCTTTAGTTAAAGATGCAATTTTAATTGAGATATGATATGCGTGAGTTTAGGATATCATCCATATAATAAGGAAACTATTTGTAAGTAAGTATGTTTGAACGCGGTCAGGGCAAAAATTGTTGAAATAATTATATGAAATATTTGGAAGACACTGTTCAATACAAAATTGTAAATGAAAACGGTTAAGTAGAGTCACAAAAAAACATACAAAAAGAGGACATAAACAAACACCTAGTGACACGCACACACAAAAAACAGAAATACTTATACACAAGGGGGCCATCGTGTCCGAGTTGTTCGTGTGTTCGACTTCGAATCGAAGGGTCCGGGGTTCGAATCCGCGTAGCGTCACGCTGCGGTTGGCCGTCCCTGTCTTTCAGATGAGACAGTCAAAACTGAGGTACTGTGTCAGAGTAGGTGTTTGCACATTAAAGAACCCTCCCTGCTCTTCGTCCAGCATAGGCCAGAGCATAGGCAAAATTTTCGCCCGTCACTGGCACACGGTGACGTCTCCATATGAGTGAAATATTCTTGAGTGGACGTTAAACAACAATACAACAACAACTTATACACAAGTATACAAATAACAATTATTACTCACAGGTATGTGTACATTATCACAAAAAACACATACCAACACAGACACAAAACCACGAGAAGACATACACAACATTCGCGGATCTAGAGGGGGGCGGACCCCCTTTAATTCGCAAAATATATACCAATATCGGTCAATTATGCTTAAATGATCATTTCTAGGGATAGATTTTTCCTTTTTACAAGTTGGACCCCCCCCCCTTGAAAAAATCGCCCCCCGGAAAAAAAATCCTGGATTCGCGCATGCACAACACCACACAACTACATACACATCCTCTCTCACAGCACAGCCCGCACATACACACCACATACATGATATGATATCGTATCGTCAATGCTTAATGCAAAAGACATATTTTTAATGAAGAACACAAAACTCTTTATTGTTGGTAAATTGAACAATCTCAAGATACATAGTAAAGAAGTCCATTTATATTTCAAGTCATCTTTTACTTCTATTTATTTTCATGTAAGAAATTCATGGATTCTTTTTTGTAGAACGATCCAAGGTCATCGCACTCATCTGTAATTCTCAAAATAAGTTCTACGTCTATAGGGAAGAATTCGCATCATACGTCTATCTTATCAAACTCAAAGAAGTAACAAAAAATTGAAGGTTAATAAACACGCCCAACGCATACGTAGTGTAGTTTTTATCATTACTGAACGAAAAATCTTCTTTCGAAAAGTAAACACAAATTTCTGGCTCTACTATTTGTTTTTCTGATAATGATAGGCAAATTTGATTTAATTTGACAGCATTGTTAGTTATATCATTAAAATAGAATATCTTTTTTTCAAATACTCTTATATAACAAAACTAAGAGAATAGATAGGATTAATCCAAAAGTTAATGTTTGATTGTATCTAAAACAAAAAAAAGTACCTTCCTACAATGCAATTTTTGTGTTGCTCAATTTCACATCTTCACATCATATGATTATGCATGTATTCGATAGATGTCATTTACTTAAAACGGTAAACAATATTGATGTAATAGAACATAATTTTTAAAATATGATAAATCAATATAAAAGTCAATGAAAATGAAATATATTGATGTACATGTATTTCTACTTTCACGGAGCAGAACGACACCTTTTCCTTAAAGTCATTTTAGACACAAATATTGATACGTTTCCCAAACAGGGATACACAGTTGAACGCTTTAAATTGTTAACTTAAGAAATCTTTTATCGATATAGTGACACCCCCCCCCCCCCACCCCCATCCCACAAAAAATAATGCAGAATTTAGTGGGGATCTTTAACTTACTCGTGTTCTTTGTGTCGTGTTCTTTGTGTCGATCTTTACCTTTTCATCCCATAAGAGATTTCCATTGAACATTTACGTCGGGTTCGGTATGCTTTAGATGATGAATCCTTCCTTTCTTTTTGGGACTTTTACTGTTTCTTCGTATACAGACCAAAATTAGTTCTAATAAACCGTTCTACAGAAATTAGAACTTCGAAAATCAAATCCCGAAGTATTACTTAATCTCATTTTCTATTAATTTCGTTGTTTTTAAATTTCGCGAGAATTGCAGTCTAAAAAAAGCAAAATATTTACATGGAATATTATGTATTATCACTCAACATTGGCCCAATAAGGGAAAAAAAAATTTAATAAGATTCATTGACTTTGATACCAATAGAGTAAAAATACTGTACATTGACAGTTTAGGTCAGACTTGTTTGTTTCACATTTGGAATGGTGTTTCAAGACTGTTGGCTTAAATCTTAAGTCTTAGACATAATATCAGTGCACGTTTTATGATGGAAATGTATTCATTTGATTTTTACTTTGGACTCACGACTTGATGGCCGACCGACGTTAAATTTATACAGTTGTACTCTTCAATGGCACCAGATTGTCCCTCTAGGATAAAAAGGGTATTTGCAACGAACAGTGATCGATCTCATCATTCCTACAAAAATTGTAACATAAGGAGTTGGGCAAACATGGACCCCTGGATACACCAGAGGTGGGATCAGGTGCCATGGAGGAGTAAGCATCCCCTGTTGACCGGAAACATCCGCCGTGAGTCCTATATCTTGATCGGGTAAACGGACTAATCCATGGTCAAAATCAGTGTGTAATCATCTTTACTTGTCCTTTATTCAATGAAATTAAAGAAGTACTGAGGGTTATACAAAACTCCAAGTCCTAACAAACTTCGCAAGTTTAGACTCACAACTTTCTCAACGTGGAAACGCTTCAAATCCCGAACGGGATGGGACCATTTGTCAAGAGGGAGTCATCGCCCCCTGTTGGAATGTCCCATATGTCGCAACGGAACCCGACGAGTACATGTCATCCTGTTGACCAATGGTCGATTCGTATTTTTCATTTTATATCGAATGACTATGTTTGGACTTTTACTTAAGTTTTCATTCTGAACTCATTTAATTTTCTCTTGCAGCGAACAAAAAGAACAAAGAAAAAAGTATCAGAAAATACATTCTGCCTAACTAGGTAAAATAATAATAAGACTATCAATCATCAATTTCGCTAATTTCAATGTTAAATGTATCGTAAAATTGACAACACTTTAAACGGCACCTCTTAAGGTGTTTCAAATTGGTAACCAAGCTTGCTAAATGCACCTACAAATTGCTGTTATTACCAGGGATTATGTGTACTCCTTCCTAAAGTCCTTAATGGAATAACAACAATCCTCAGATGTTTTTCAAGTTGATAAGATCTTCCGAACTGACATATCCGCTGTTCGAAGCCAAAATATGTCCACTATATCCTAAAAACGCAGTAAAATCTAGAGCACTGCCAAATAAATTAAGCAAAGGGTGCCCTCGGTAATAAAAGGCCACATTTTCACAAGATCTCTCGGCACTGATATGTAAGGTTTTGGATGTAGAAGGAGCAGGTGCGATAATTAACTACTAAGTGAACATAAAGAGCTTAAGTTTGTAGTTATCAACGGGACAACTGACCTTAAGATTATCTAGTGCATGTATTTTTTTTTTTTATCTTACGTCTTTTAAATCTATTTCAAATTTGAAATTCGACTCAATTCGTCAATTCCTCAATTGTATAGTAGCCTCAATGTTCATGTAAATCGCCGAAAATTCGTATGAGTTTAAGTCTAATAGATTAAAATTAAAACTTATCATTTTTGCAACATCGCATGGTTTTAAGCCTTTGTACTAACAATATCTCGGAATGTGTGCTTAGACTATTAACTCGGATAAAACGGTTACGTCAATCGACGATACAAGATGTTCATGCTAAATGATTGTTCATGTAAGTACTTTGATTTGTAAAAAAAAGTTGAAGATATACAAGGGGGCATTCAAACCTCAAAAGTTGAACGACAGACAACAGCATGTCCAAAAGATACAATACTACAAGTAGAAATTCACACAACAAAACATAAAACTTAAAATAGGTTTACACGGACGCACTAAAAACCAGAATGCTCCAAAAAGGTTAACAATTTAGTACCAATTGTGCCCCCTATGGCTTAATTATAAATCTGTCTATTTACATGAGGTAATGGAGAAAAAATTTAAGAATTTATTTTCAACATTAATAGAAGAAAATGATATTTAAATTTTCTAGTATTTCGTATATTTTTACTATGAATTAACAAAACCAACGAAATATGTATAGAAAGTCGGTGATGTTTAATCTTATACTCGAAACTATGAATATATATTGTTATCAAGCTTCACTAAGAATATTGACCAAGCATGATTTGACTTTTGTCAAACGTGGATATCAACATTGTCCTAATATGGGCATTGACAGGAAATATTTTGTTTGTACATCATCATACTGGAAAGCATTGGTTTTAGTCAAACCACAATCCGGCTCAACATCGACCAAACATAAGATGAATGTCGTTTTACTTGCATAGCACCAATGACTTAACACGGGTGCCTAGAAACCCATAGTTACCATAACCTCTCGGTGGAAACTTCGTCTTGAACATTAGCATATTTCTATAACAACAATAAACTACCATGCGGTGGTTGCTATAGCAAGACTTACCTATGATGCGATGACTGTTATTATTCTTGTGCATCAATATTTACCTAACATGAGTCATGAAATATGTCTAGAAAGCAATGTAGTTTTATTCTTATGAATGTTGAGAAAAAAAAAGAAAATAATTCCATAATTACCAAGATTTTATATATCTCAAGTATGTACAGACGATTATTACGCTGTGTTGAGTCTTAGCCGTGATATGCTGCCAATTATACAAATATGAAAATAAACATTGATTTCCAACGTGGAATCCCCATGATTTTGTACTCTATCTTCTGATCAAAACTTTCAAAAGTAAAGATGCTGAAAACATAAATAGTACTTTTTGTACAATCAGTGTCAGTAATTGCAATTAAAGAAAGAGAAAATACGACACACTTGCGTTTAATTGCTTTCAATCAGACTGTATTTATCATGGCTTAGGTTTGGGGGTTATAAACCTGAAAAAACAAAAATACCGAAAGTATCAAACACTTTTACTAAAGCAAGTCTGAAATAATAAACAAAAACCTTCCAGTATAGTAACAGACGCATACGAAAAATATACGCCGTAATATAAAACCACATGAACGACTTTAATTAGAATCCCCGAGTAATAAATTTATTCATAAATTTATCAATAAGAGCAACCCAATAGTTAAACACAGCACTTTAAAAAAAATGAATTTTGGAATCAGTAAGAACAGAAGAATCTTTTTTTTTCAAAGTCTCAATTATACCATCATTTGCGTCATACGTCGCTTGTATGTGATTCTTGATGTGATATATATTCAAACCTCTAGATACCAAACTATTCTTACATTATTTAAACATTGGAATATTTAATTATGGGGTTTTTTTGGTAGAAAAATGTATGGGGAAACACCAAAATAATAAACATACTTGCTATAAATATAGAAGAAAATCCTAAATATCACATGAACTTTTATACACATTATATCATCGTACTCTATATATACATTTAGATTATTAATATATATATAATATATAGATTTATATATATACAGTGAAACTTCCGAAAACCGATCCTCGTTCGGACCGTTTTTTCCTGTTGCAGATCTAGCACAATGGAGTGCAATTTCCCTCGTGTACGTAAG
>JACSZP010011228.1:0-18381 GCA_016161895.1 Pinna nobilis
GGGTATGCTTTATCTATTTCCATCCAGGTTTTGCGTATGTATATATATATATATATATATATATATATCAGAACATTTTATTTTAAGTGACCTACTTCGGGATCATAGTATACCCTCCAAGTGAGGTCGAGATTATTTACTCCCATGACTCATGATCATGAATATACAAGACAAGGACCTTGTACCACGAGTACCGAAAATTTTTCAAATGAAATATAAAAAATTGAATCGAGACAAGACATCGTTGAAAATATGCGTTCTTCTCATTGATTGACGGTATTGTTATTATTTATTCAGGTATGTTTTTCCCGATCCACCTAAAAGTGATGTAAAAATATGGTTTTGACAAATACCAGAGCAGATTCTACATGTACATCAATAACGGATCCATTTATTGACATATCAATTTACAATAAAATAAAAGTATGTATACAAAAATATATCTCCATGTTTATGCCAATATCATAACTTTGTTTGATACTCGTATGCCTCTAGTTCGTCATTAGTTTTCTTTTCCAGATTTAGTTCCTTTTCGTGAATGTCTAAGCCTAGGTTATCAACACCATGAACAGTTGGCTCTTTTTGATGATCTTCTAAAAATTGTTCTATGAATTTTTGCTGAAAAATCAAAGAATATAGAAATTGCATGTTAGGGGTAAAAAATGCAAATACATGACAAAACCATTAATATGAAAAGGCTGTATAACAAGCAGTGTTTTCGGTAGTTTGGAAGCATTGGTCATGAAGGAGACAATGTAAAACATCAGTAAGAAGATGAGAGTGTAAAATGGAACATATATTTTATACTCTAAACACTAGGAAATCAAGACTGTATGATGCTGATTTAAAAAAAAGTCGTTTTAAGTACCTGTGTTGTGCTGTATTAGTTTTGATTTTTTTTTGTATTTCTGTTTTCGGCGTTTGTAAAAGCTGATAAATTGCCAATGGTATTGTGCAAAATATAAAGAAAATTGCGAGACATAATTGATAAGTTTAAAAGTGAATGGGAGATTCAGACATTGCTCAAAATATTTTAGCTAGTTTCTGAACCAAGTGAGATATACATGTATATGTATTTATGATGAAAATATTACTTACATCATAATGGCGAACTCCGAACCTTAGCTTCTTTCTTAAATTTTCCGGTAAGAATGGAAAAAATATATCGAAGAATGGACAAATCATTCGTGGATCTATTTCATCTGGTTTAGTAGGACCTGTAATTGAAAAGATGGAGTTTTTCACGTTCGACAAAGGTTGGCTATGTTCTTGTTTAACACCCCTCTTAAGATTTTACTTATAACGAGACGCCAAGGTATACGGATTACGGACTATAAATTCGACCTATGCTCGGCCTTTCTGAGGATTTTTATAATTAGCGTTCTTTGGCGTGCTGACACCTTTTGATACGGGACCTCGATTTTTTCTGTGTTTTCCGGAGGATATGAAACTAGCAGTGGATTTGAATCTCTGTCCTTGTTATTCGACGTGGAAACATTTCTGATATAAGATATAAAGACGTCAATGAATATTGGTGACGAGCTACAATTGTTCATTTTAGAGGCACTAAGCTGTGAGGGGACCGATCTTAAATGTGACAAGGTTATCCAAAGGTATGGTAAGGGGAGGCAGTACTGTAATTCCAGAAATTTTCGCGGAACTATATTTTAGCGAATCGATGGTCATGCAATTATTCGCGATACTATATTTTCGCGAGCGTGCATTTAAGTTAAAAGTTTGTTTTGTTTGATGCATGTTAAAAGCAGGTCAGTATATTTAGCGAGAACTTGATTTTGGCGATTAAGTGCTCTCGCGTAATTACGCGAAAATAAAATTCTCGCGAATAAAACTGTATTTACAGTATATCAAGCTATGTAGCGCTAATCATGGAGTTAAATTTTGGCAAATATTATAAACAAATCGGTGAAGGGATCTGTTGGTTGCACTGTTGTTTAAAATCCAACTAAAGAGTCTTTCACTTTTTGCAAACGTTACCGTATACCGGTGAAGGGCTTTGGATTTGTCCCATGCTCGGCCCTTGTGGTCATTGAGTACTGAGGGTTCTTTGACGGACCGATTCCTAATCCCGGATTTCTATTTTTACAGTCTCATCCAAAGGGTAGGAAACAAGTATAGTCCACTGCGTGGACTCGAACACACGACCTCACTGTGGGACTGGGGAGTTTCTTTTAGACAATGACACCACTGAATACGGGTTTTAAATGATCATCTTTGAGGCATTGAGCAGTGACAAATCTTTAACTCGTCAACTGTGGAGGATTACTATCACGCTATGTAGTACTAAACACGAAGTGAACTTGAGTAAAATACATGTAGAAACAAAACGGTTACGGATCTTTTGAACATTTTATGCAAGAATAAGACACTTACTGAAATTTGGGAATTGCATTTATTTTGGAAGTTTAAAAATTATGCAAATGGTATTTACCTGTAATAAAACTAACTATCAGCCCAACTGTCACCATTGTAAGTGTCGACAACCCTATGTACCACATATATGATAACTTGTAAATCACCAGAACGTCATCTCTGTTGTAAAAAAAGAAACCTTTTGTGTAAGAAGTGTGATATAACTACAGTGGAAACCACTGTTATAGAACCCCGATTTATTGAAATCCCAATTAGTCTGAAATAATTATAATTTCCAAGCTAAATCATTGACAATTTAAACCTGGAAACCCAGTTTATTTGAAAGAAAAAATTCATTCCCCTTCGGTTTAATATATCCAGTTTCCACTTTATATAGTAATGTCTGTGCAAAGTGGAGCATAAGCAGTGCATAAAGAGTAAAGAAACTTGTAAATCCCACTTAATTTGAAATAATTCTAATTTCCAAGCTAAATCATTGGCAATTTAAACCCAGTTATTTTGGAAACCGAGTTTATTTGAAAGAAAATTCATTCCCCTTCGGTTTAATATATCCAGTTTCCACTTTATACAGCCATTTCTGTGCAAAGTGGAGCATAAGCAGTGCATAAAGGGTTATGTAACTTGATCAGTCTCAGGTTTAACCTAGATATTCAGTACATCTAGCTAGTGAATAACAGAATATGTCACCTTGACATTTTTTTAACATCTGAAGCACAACATGACACTTCTTCCAAGTTATTCGATAATTGTTAAGTTTAAAATATTCATAAAATTTTTGGACAAATTTATATTTATTCGGATAAAAATTAAGCATGATATATAACAGATAATAGAAGTTAAGTAGAAGATAAAAACAGACTTTGACAAAATGTTGCATTACAATGAGAATTTATAGAGTTTGTATTTGCATTTGTATACGGGCCTCCGTGGCCGAATGATTAGAGCATTGCGCTTTAAACCACTCGGTTTCTCACCTCTTGTCAGCGAGGATTCGAAACTCGCTGGAACCTTAACTGATTATGTAAGAAAGTTTGCAAGTTTACTTGCGGATGACCGGTGGTCCCCCCAGGTACATTTGTAACTGGGCCCTCTCCTTTACCAATAAAATCTGGCCGCCATCATATGAATGAAACATTGTCGAGTGTGGCGTAAAGAAACAACAAACAAACAAACAAAAATAGTAGTTTGATATAATAAGGAAAATAACAATTTACCCCCNNCCCCCCCCCCCCCCCCCCCGCAATGTGAGCTTACTCATCTGATTCTGGACTCCCTGTATACTGTGATTCGTTGTTTGTTGTGTTGAAGTGTGACGTGATACTGGTCATGTTACATCCTGTTGTGGACACGGGGAGAGGTGGCGTACTGTGCACTTTTAAAAAAGTTTTGGCAAAACCAATCCACATAAGAAGAGCTAAAGATGTCAACTGTCCTATTAATGCACCCTAGAACGAAAAATCTATTTTCTCTGAGAACTGATATAAATACAAGAAAATGATTCATATGAAAACTTGATATTTTGCTTGAATTATGTCGAACAAAGTATAACACAGTACAAGTGTGTTCTATTGTTATAAATATCGTTTATATACATGTACATGCAATACATATGTACATTAAACATTATTTCAGGTGATTAACCACCAGCAATGTGTCAATTTGAAAATATCAATATCACCGCCATATATTATATTGTAGCTCCTTAGGGTAGATGAAAGTTCTACAATGATTCATCCAAAAGAAATCAGAAATAGAATATTTTTTTTTCTCGTGGATTCCTCAATTCTATAAGGCTTTAAGAAAAAGAAATTTTTTTTCTTATACTGTACTGCCATGATGTCATCCTCAGATTGCGTCTTATTTTAACAAAACTTTGAAATTTCAACACGTCGGACTTGCGAGTTGCCGTGACATATTTGATACAATCGAATATGGATTTTGAGTTATCTACTCCTAAGTTGTAAAATGCTAGTAACCGCTTTATGTACTACGTTCCACCGGAGAAGGACAAATTATGACCTTAATGCAGTACAAATAAATTGACATCTCTAAGAGTCTCCTCTTAAAACCGTAAATTATATTAGCTCCATTTTAAGTGTCTTTAATAGGTCGTAAAAAGGTGGGGATATGTTCAGACATTAGAATCATAGATTATTTTTCTAAGTACTTTTTATCCCATGCTCGATAAAGGGATGAATAAATTGCTTCTATGCATATATAATAGGGATTTTTTTAACAATCACTGTGCAATCACTGTGCATTTTTTAAAGATTAATCTCAAAATTTGTTACGCTTAACAAAACTTTTCATCGTTGTTAATTTCTTTTGCTAGCATACTTAACGGCAAATAAGAATTGTAATATTTGTTAATAGAGATATTACTTACCCATTTATTCGACCAGGGAAAAAGTACACCGAGGCTGAATAGACCGAGAAGTGGTCCTCCAAGCACGCCAAAAATAACGTAAGCAAGCTGAATGAAAAATGTAAAAAAAAATTTAAAAAAAATAAAAAATAAAATCTTAACATAAAATCATCAGATATTACAGTAGAATTGATATATTAACACAAAACATTTTAACTATTGTCTCTATTAGTAAGGGAATGATGCAAGAAGAATTTAACGCTAACTCATTTCAACGGGGAGATAATGTTAAGTTACGTTCCTCCACCATTTGAGATACTGGTCCCTTACAAACATGATGGAGTAGCACGTGGTTCATGAAATACTTTCATTTGCTGTGACAGATCTTCAACATAGAGAGTGAACTCAAGACCATAATTTTGATGCCTTATCCGAGACAAGGAAGTTCTAGTCATGTCTTAATTGCGACACGAAACATGTAATCATCTAGCTTTTTCTATACTGAGTAGTACGTTTGATTGTCACTGTCTAAGTGCAGGGCAGATGGTAACTAATGTTAAAAATACGAGCATGCACATAACATTTATGTTTTGGGAAATAGTATTAATAAAGGTCTAGTATTTTATTGCAAAATCATCTACAGATGTTAAATTTTTTTCATATCACAGGATAGGCAAGTGGCGGAAAAGAAAAAAATCATTTTTTTTTATCTCTAGCTAGGTCTATCTTCTTTGTAAAATGATTTGAATGTTGTTTAATTTACATTACGTTCATTTTTTTATACCAAAATTCAATGTTTCGATCATATTACTAGGGGAAACATTTAAACTGCGTAAAAATATATAGTTACCTGTAAAATTGCACCCAAGTTTGACACGACAAATGCAAGAGCAAGACAAACCAGTCCACATACCACAACTGTAAAGAAGAAGACAGCCAAGTTGACTATATGAAAAGGTGAAGGTAACGAATAGGGATCGATCTCAAAATACAATATAAATACTTAGGCAAACATGGATCCCTGGACACACCCTAGGTGGGATCAGGTACCTAGGAGGATCATTTGTTCAGTAAGAACAATAATTTACGTAATTCTGAATATATATATGAATTCTTAAAATATAGATCCAACTATAACGAAGATATTCATCATAATACTATCATGAATAAAACGTCCTCCAAATGGGAAAATGGAATAATCCTTATGCAAGGGAAAAAAAGACAGAAAAGAAAATAAAATAAAAAAAATCAACATTCTCTATGTTCACAAGTTTACGGCCCCTTCGCCTTTATGAAGTGAGTAATGATAACCATGTTTGCATAGGATACATGATATCACAACTTCAACATTAAGAGCTTAATTTCAAATGTTCCCGACAAAAAACACTTAGTTACGTGTATTTTATAATGTCACTTTCATCAATATCTTTAGTCATTACTGTCATCAGCTTTTGATACCCTTTTCACTTGAATTTGTTGAAAAACATAAGAATCATATGATTTATTGAAATCAGGTATCTTACTACCTTGGGGATTTTCACGATATGAAAATATTTATAAGATGAAAAGTACTGTGGAAAAGATTTCATTTTAAACAAAATGCATTAAAACTGCCTGGGACTACATCTGTCAAGTATGTTCAACAATATGCAGACATGACTTTTAGGTACTTCACGTGTCTCACGTATTGAAAGTGTCCATGTCGAGCCTGACAAGTTTATCCAGTATGATATGTTCAGTTTAAGATGTATTCCCTTTTCGAACTTCAGTATTCATCAACTGTAAATTTGTCAGAGTTTTTTCTTCGCGTTGAATATTCTAGATTAAATTGTTATATAAGAACATTGGCCTTTAGCACGTCAAGATATACATTTATTGCAAAAGTGTCATATATTGTGTGTAGAAACTGAGTGTAGCTGAACATTTGGTACCAGTGAGCTTTGAACATACAGTAGCTCTCAGAATTCAATGCATTTATATATGATTATTACAGCATTGCCCTGTAGCAAGTTATGCTTTGGTACTACTGCAAAAAGCGTCGTATAATGTGTGTATAGTATTTTTTGAAAAACTTTTACCAGTCAGCTTTGAAAACACTGTAGCTCTTATAGGGCTGATTCTTGAGCAACAGAATGGCTTCATGTAATCCTGCAGCAAAACTGCCGCCACTGCGTTGAGACCAGACGACATCGTACTGGAAAAAGACACGTGAATTTGAGAGTTATAAAACACAAAATTCTACCTATACAAAACTTACAGGTCAGGAGATACTATCGCGAACTAACTATTGGGTCGAAAATCTTATTGTATGTGCACTGTTATGACAATGACTATGCGAAACGGAGTATACTAGTGCATTAAGGGTAATGGAACTTGATCATTTCAGTATTACCTTAATCTTTTTTTAAGTACATCAAGTGCATACTGTAAATCCAGTAATATTCGCGAGAGTTTTATTTTCGCGAAACTACGCGAGAACACTCACTCGCGAAACAAAGTCCTCGCTAAATATAATAACCGGATATTTAAATGCATCAAACAACACAAATTAATGAACTAAAATTCACAAGCGCGAAAATAAAGTATCGCGAATAAATATATTACCGTTGATTCGCTAAAATAAAGTTCCGCGAAAATTTCTGGATTTACAGTAACATAATATATCAATTTGACATTTTTTAGAATTAATCTCGAGCAAAACATGATACTTATTCTAAGTATTTCAATCAGGATTAACTGTAAAATATTCTGTAAAATTTAAGAAGAATTCATGTTTATTGTGAAGATAGAATATATAGTACCAAGTAAAATACGCAAAACATAATAGAAATTATTTTATGATTACACATATTTTACAACGAATAGATTTTTTTTGTATCAGCCTCATCATTAGCTAGCAAGCTCATGGATTCAGGCAAAATATAAAATTCGTTCCAATACATTTTGAAATGAAATATATATATCTAATAATCTAATATATATATATCTTTCTGTATTCGAACACTTATTTTATTACTTATCCTTATATTTAGAAAATGTAAAGCTTCGGACCTATCTAGTTTTTCATAAACCATTACATTTGCCTAGTCAGGAACCCTATGTCTTTTTTATCCCTATCATAAAAGATGCAGTGCAAAATTTAGGTATCCCAAATTGGCATAAGAATCAACTATGACTCTGTATGATATATATTCTTAGAATTCGGTCGAAGATCAAATGACATCGAAGTTGAAACACAACAAATTTACCTTAAACTGCCACTGAAGATGCATGACATGATCAAACCCGGAAGACCATGAATATGGCCCAGTAGATCCATAGTGAAAAGTGGTACTAACTGCAAAAGTAGAAAACAGTTGAAAGGACCTTAGAAATTCAACCTTTCATGTAAAAAGGGGGAAGTAGAAGATACCAAGGGGGCATGCTAGATTTAAAAATTCACGACAGACAACTTCATGGCCAAAACAAAGAGAGGCAACTTAAAGCTAAAAATCGATTAACAAGAACTCAACATAAAACAGGGATGAGTTCAGGTGCTCTGGAAGGATAAGCAACGACTGTTCCACCCTCAGCATCTGTCATGTCACCTATATTTCAAATTTTCGGGAATTGAGTCATGCCTTGAGAGCCGTCGTGGCTAAGTGGTTAGCATAACTGATCTCTGATCGTGTGGTTGTGTGTTCGAATCTCAGGGTAATTAATTCATGCTGCGAGAGCTGCCATGCCTCCTTAGTTAAGCATATTCGCCTTTTGATTGTGAGGCGACTTCCCTATCCTCCAATGCAGATGAGACAGTAAAAACCGAGGTCCCGTGTCACAGTAGGTCTCGGCACGTGATGGTGGGGCAGCTTCCCTATCCTCCAATGCGACGAGACAGTAAAAACCGAGGTCCCGTGTCACAGTAGATCTCGGCACGTGATTGTGAGGCGGCTTCCCTATCATCCAATGCGGATGAGACAGTAAAAACTGAGGTCCCGTGTCATAGTAGGTGTCGGCACGTGATGGTGAGGCGGCTTCCCTTTCCTCTAATGCGGATGAGACAGAAAAAAAAAACCGAGGTCGCACGCACAGTAGGTCTCGGCACGTAATGGTGAGGCGGCTTCCCTATCCTCCAATGCGGATGAGACAGTAAAAACCGAGGTCCCGGGTCACAGTTGGTCTCGGCACGTGATGGTTAGGCGGCTTCCCTATCCTCCAATGCGAGTGAGACAGTTAAATCCGAGGCCCCGTGTCACAGTAGTTCTTGGCACGTGATGGTGAGGCGGTTTCCTTATCCTCCAATGCCAGTGAGACAGTTAAAACCGAGGCCCCGTGTTACAGTAGGTCCTGGCACGGTAGAGAACTCTACCTACTTTTTTAGCTGTAAGTACCGAACACAAGCTTCCACTGTCGATGACGTTTCCTTATAAGTGATAAATAATTGAGTTGGACGTTAAACAGCTACATAACAACAACGTCTTGCGGTAGTTTGCTTAAATGAGTATTTTGAAGTTATAGTGGAAACCTGATATATTGAATATGAAGAGGAAGGGATTTTTCTTTCAAAGAAATAGGGTTTTCAAAATGAGCAGGTTAAAATAGTATCGAAGCAATTGAGCCGGGAATTAAGCAGGATTTCAATATATCAGAGTTCAATGTAATGGGTTCCAAATCATATAAAGTTTACAATTTAACAACAGTACATTTTCTATCTTAAATGATGAAATCTCTTTCACTGAATTTACTGTATTTTATCTAATCGTCAGTACACATGTTTGGGGTTCCAAAACTTCAAAACCAAAACTGGACCTAAAACCTGAAACCTAAATTTTGGATGACAAAATAACGATTTATTTTGTATTTATAAAAAAAAATGGGGAACGCCACCCTGCGACAACATACAAATCTATCAATGTTTCCTAAAGCTTAGCATAAATTATTTTCGCCGTGTAGCCATAAATCATACACATTAAATGCATGGATTATCTACACTAAAACTTTGACAAATATACGATGACACACCTGGTCGGATTTCTTAATTATTCCCAATTTTACTGGATCACACATTGCATAATAAGCATACATGACTACTCCAACTAGGCAAACCAACGAAATGATAATCAACATTCCAGGAAAATTCAGCCAGATGGCTCTGAAATAAAAAAAAACAAGATAAAGTCAAATTTTTTAAGATGATACGTGCATTACTAGGTGCTGACTCTTGATAGGTGTACAAATAATAATGCTTTTTTTTTGTTTTTGTTTTTGTTTTTGTTTTTTTTTTTTTTGTTTGGTTTTTTTTTTTTTATTGTTTTTCGGGTTTTTTGTTTTATTTTTGGTTTGTTTTTTGTATAATGTAATGTGATGTTGAAATCAGTTTATGATTGATGGATAAAATCCCGGCTATACATATATTCGAATTAACACTACAGATAACTCTAAGTAAACTGACAAAAAATCTCAGGATCAACTTTGATTTTTGTCAACTCGAATTTACGTTTCAAACGAAACGTTTAAATATTGGTAGAGATTTTTTCAACAGAAAAGGGTTCTCGATTGACTTGCTTGTAGTCTGCATAAATGTGTCGAGATCATTCAAGAAGGTAGGTTTCAATAAGATCGATATATTACTGCATCATATTTAGACAACAGATATTTTATGAAATCAATTATCAGGAGTGCTTACTCCTGTATGACAGCTGATCCAAACTCTGGATATTTAAATGTCCATGGTTTGGCACCATAAAACTTAAAATTGACTTAAGTTTGAGAATCTAGTCTCTCGGCCAATCAGAATTCAGAATGAGATTTTGAGACACTTTTCAGACTTAAGTAAATTCACATTTTTTATGATGCCAACCCATATCTCTCTTAAATCTACTATTTGTGTATGTTATCGTGACATCGCTGATGCCTACGGGCACCTGGTCCCGTTTCGTTTTCAATTAACAATTATTTTCCATATCGAGTCCTTATTATATATCCTACTTGTCCTACTATTTCAGACTTAAGAGTTACGAATATTGTTTGGTGTTTCCTCATTTTTATTTCTTTATGAATGATAACCTTGATCTATTTTCAAAAGAATAATTTAATCTATGTTTTGTTGTTCGTTTCATTTTGTTTATATACATGCAATAGTATCACATATTTTGACGTAGATTTGAGTATTTCAGTATCCTTGTATATCATAAAGAGGTGATTTTCTTTAGGTAAATTTTTGTACCAGTGACAATATAGGTCATACACATAGTCTATACTCACATCTGTGCGTCTCTTATGGAAGGCAAGGAAATGGCTCTTTGGACGAGAGCCTGATTTGTACTATATGCAGCGGCCCAAACCAGTCCTCCACCGATGACTAGGTTCCAAACTGTGTGTCGTGTTGATGGATCCAGGTCCGTTCTACGGAGTATAAAGTGAAGTAATATGGCGGGAAAAAATCTAACAAATGACGTCTATGTGTTAGAACATCTGTCTCGGAGACGCTTTCATTTTTTCTATTCCTCATATTTTATACTTTTATTTTTGAATGAGTATTTTACATACCGGGTTTTAGGCGACAATTTTTTATCCATGCATGATTGATTGAAAACGGTTTTGTGGTATATCTAAATAGTGAATATAGCCGCACAAACCGGAAAATTGCAACCCTAAAATTCACCTGGCGAAAAACAATTTAATTTGACGTAATAAAAATATAAGATGTAGTAGATATTAAATTCAAATAACATTTATTTGTTGTAAAAGAGCTTAACGATTTCTACTTCGTTTGATGATTTCTCTAAAACAACTCTTAGAATCACTGACCAACCAAATTACAATCGTAATGATGTTGTACATACTCAGTGAAGACAATTCGGCCGTCCCTGTTAGCGATATCCCATGCCACGTCCAATCCACCAAGCTTAATACTTCCCATGATTAAGAGGATAAACATTCCCGCCAGCATGACAATTGTCTGGAATGTATCCGTCCATACAACGGCTTTCATGCCACCCTACAGTAGTATGTAATAGTTGCTTAACTTTTGTTTTCAGATGTAAATATCGTATAAATAACAGGCGAAGCTACTTGCTTTTTTTATTGTTGTATGTACATGAATACTGAATCAAAATAAACACAGTTCAGTGGAATTGCTGAGATGAAGTTATCGTCAGGCAAACAGCAGAAATAGATGAATTGATTAAAGAGTCTTCAAATCTAGCGTTAAAATGATTAAAGTAAAATATGCTGAGTCCCTTCATGTTTGTCCGAAATATGAAATTTGTAAAATTGATTTGACGACACATACTTATTAATCAAGATTTGCAAAAGAAATTATATCAATTGTACATAGAAACCTTATTACACAATTAAAATTTACACATGTATATGGATAATTCATACTTTATTTATATAAATATATTTTGTAATATTTGCATGCTGACGCACTCTACGTGTATTTTCAATTTTTTTTTTCAATTTTTTCAATGTTAGTAAATGAATCTCTTTAACTCATTCTTTCTAAAATAAAATACTCTGTAGTTTAAGAGACAGATACATTTTGCAAACAAAACTAAAGGGTTAAATTTTTATTTTGTGTTGAGTAGAGTAAATGTATTTACCAATGTAGTGTAGAATATGCAAACAAGACCAACAGCAAACGTGGATCCCCATAATGAAAGTCCGGTCACTAGGGGAGTAAATAAAAAAAAACGTTTATTTATATATTTTCTATATATTCATGTAAATAGTTTCTTTTCAGTATTTCTATAGTTGCTTTATAAAAACGAGAAGACTTAAATGACTGATTAATGAGCAAATGCAAAATTGCCATGTCTTTAATCGTTCGTCGGCTCATTTTCACCCATTACTTCTCTGATGTGACGTTGACCTGGCTCTAAATAAAAGTTTGGAAAGTTAACAACCTCATATGAAAATTAAGATAATGTGCAACGGACAAATCAATATATACCTGCTTCTTGGCAGATGGATGCAACTCTGTTTAACGTTGAGTCAAGAAATTTAACGAAACCTTATCGAATCTAAGAAATTAAGACCTAAATCTGCGAGAGAGAGAGAGAGAGAGAGAGAGAGAGAGAGAGAGAGAGAGCATACCGGCATTTAAAGCTAGGGATGGACCATACAAAACGATTGCCATGTACAACATCTGTAATTAGAGAAAAGATGAAATTTATTTTTAAAAAATAACGAAAACAGAACGACGTAAATTTCATGATGTTTAATTTAACCATTTAAATGACTCAAATAACAAGATGATTACAATATAAACCCACGAATTCAAACTCCTCGTCTAATCTACTATTTTACATTTTGAAATAAGCCAATTGAGTTTTGTTTGGCTTTGCTTCGTCGAAACAAAATATACACCATGCGCCAATCTTCGAATTTACTTCTTCATACACAAATAGTTTAGCATGCTTAAAAAAGAATTCAATTCGTGAATTGCTGTTTACGCTGTTAATTGGTGTTTTTCTTGAAAAGGTCAAAAAGGAAAATATTCGAAATGCAACGAAAATAATAATAGAAAAAGTTCTTCATACTTTCATATGATGACAAATGTTTGATTTTTTATGCTGTTTAACCGCATTCTGACGTCATTCGCCTTTGCCACTAAGGCGCTTTTTATGCGGTAAATCTCATTAATGTATATCTTTCAGATTTACTATTATGTTTTGTTTTGTTTTTTTGTTATTCACGGTAACAAATATTGTCATTTTATGTTAAAAATCATCCAGAAATAAAACTGTTAAAATGATTTATATAGTGTACAAAATAGGCTTCATATAAATTTACTCAGAAAATTATAATCACCTTTTAAGAAATTCATATAATCGATCACCAAGATTTAGTCAAATTGCATTTTCCACAAAATAATGACAAATTAAAATAAGATTTATTCAATATAAGTGTAAGTTTAGGAACAAAACCTTACTATCCATGTTAGGTATGTAAGTGACGCCACCATTCGACTAGCTTTACCAAATCTCCTGTCGATGTACTAGAAAGAAAACACGCTTTTTTTATGTCCACACATGCATAAGAAATGCTCATCGCGTCAAAGTAAGCCATCAAAACAGTATTAACTCAGCAAATCTTGCGTATTAATGTTACTAGTTCTTTTCTAAGAAAGCTAGAAGGAACAAAATAACATGTTTCTTGTTGCTATAAAGAAATACAGTCTAGCCTGCCTCAGCAACCACCTAATTCAAAGAACTACCTGTCTAATGCGTCCTAGATGTATGTTTCTCAAAGCGGATATTTCTTACATAAATCTTCTGCATTAGGAGAGCACCTGTCATATGTGAACACTTTTACATCTCCTCTTAGTCAATCTGTTTAGAGAGGTTAATCTGAAATAATTTTATTTTTATTTCTAGGGGTAACCAAATTGTCTTGCAGTATAAGATAATAGACACCAAATTATCATCTGTGTATTGAACAGATACACATTTCTGATGCAAAGAGCAAACACGGATATTTGAAAATACAGAAGTATGATCAGGAGCTATGCGGGACTAAGCACCCCCGTTGACCAGTCATTTAGAGATTACAGATTCAAAGTACTTGATATATTCTACAACTTGCAGTTTTCACAGCTTTGAACAGATCAGCATTTCTGTAACCCCAATTTACTCAATGGCTACATGGTAGTACCTTACAATCAAAATAAAACCAACTTAACCAAAATGAAAACAAGATTTATGTACTATTCACAAGAATTATTGACATAAATATGGGCATTTAAACAAATATTTTGCTGATTAAGTTATTCATTATGACCATTTTAAGTCATTTTCAACATTGTTTTAGTCATCTTGGCAGCTTGAAGATGATGCAGGCCTCAGAAGCTTAACATATGATAAAGATTTAATCATATATGACATCCGGGTTTGAAGTCAAGTAAAACTTTTTGACTTTGAACGAGAAGAAATGTTTCTGACCTGTAAACAACAAAGCGAGCTAATACAGATCTAGACCCGTGTCTCAGTAAAGTAAGTGTAAAACGGAATATTATATTAAAATAATTAAAATTCAATGGTTATGGCATTCATTAAGATAAATATCATCGGAATTACAAAGGCACAAATGTGTTGCCCAGCCGCAAAATGACCCTAAACGCCCAGTACAGGCTGTCATCTGAACCCTCTAAATAATTGGAATATTCTCGAGTGGGATGTTACACAACAATATACATTGGAACCTCGCAGAAAGACCACCTCACTAAAAGAACAATCTCGCAATAAATACCATCAAAATGAATTTGTCTATCTTTATTCCAATCACCTCACTAATCAGAAACATTTTTCCAGCCAGTTGGGTGGTCTTGGTAGTAAGGTTCCACTGTAATAATGACCTTGCCGTTAAAAAAGATTGAAACTGATGATAGATTATTACATTGCGACACGGATTTTCAATTCTGCCGAACGCTAATCAAGGGGCAACAATGCCCAAAAATCTAGCACAATGTACAAGACACGTGGTTGATGGGGTGTACTAAAGACAAAACTATCAGATTCATGTTTTTGTATTTTCAAAAGAGTAGGGTATTCATTTATAAAATTGAATAATGAAAAGGAGGATTGAAATTCGACTGAAATACGTAACCTATGGATGTCGCTAAAATTGATAGTTTCTAGCTTATTTCTTCCTCTTATGTCAAGAGTCAAAATTATAAATATAACATCCAAAATATAACAGTGACATATAAAGAAATAAAATACCTCAAATATACTTGTAACTCGAAGATTGTAGAAAACCGGAACAAAAATATGGGCGGATCCAATTCCTGTCAGAATAAATCCTATTGTTATCCACCAGTACATAGTATTATTTACATAAACTTCGGCCGGCGTCCCGAGTAAAGTTATTGCCGATATAAATGTTGACAGTAAGGAGAATGAAACCGGAAGCACGGATAATTTTCGACCGGCTAACAAATAATCATTTGTATCTTTGTTTCGTCTGCCTTTGATTGCAAAATATAATCCAATACTGGCGGAAATAACCAATGTTGCTCCAAAGACGACATAATCGAAGATGTGGAACTGAACGGAATCTCCTCTTTCAAAATTGTATTGATAATTCCTTTCCATGTTTGAATTTTTCTACAAAAATAAAGCCAATGCAGCACAATTTGGCACACACTTACACACTAAAGGAACTGGACCTAAATGAAAAACACAAACACAGGTGCAATGCAGATAATCGGCACTACAGAACAGAATACTTAATCTCTGAAAATAATTGGTGAAATGTCGTGATAAGTCGGATCTATCAGGATGTGCTCACGTTTTACCTGATGTTTTACTACCACTACGCATTTTACATAGTTCAAGCCATAAGTTACCGACGTATGCTAAAGAGTATCAACATTTCGAAGCCCGGGGCATTTCATGATAGATTACCATGGTATTACATGTTATGCTGCATTGGCACGTTGTATCTATGGACTATTTGAGCGTAAAGACATAAATCGATGCTTATTTTCTATGTAAATGTTTTATTTTACTGCTACTTCTTAAAACATATATAAATATTCCTAATGCATGTATGGCATAAAATTGTCTTGCACTAATTATATTCATTCGATGCACTCTTACAGTTATACATATGTGTCCTTGTACTTTAACTGAAGGGTCAAATACCAAACCAGTATATGCTAAATTAATTTGCTGTGTCAAATGATATGAATTTCTATACGACATCTTAAGGATATTTTTATCCCCACATTCCTCCTTTTGGCTAATGTCAAACGGATGTCCTCTTTCAACAAGAAAATGTGAAGTTTGTAACTTCTAGTTTTGGATATGTATCTGGAAGAAGGAGATAGGATTCATTTTCAAAGTAAGAGTAGGGAACACCATTGCCAAGACCGATAACGCAATGATTTCAAGAAGAAAAAGAATACAGTCTATCAGGTGTGATTCCTTAAGATGATTTCTTTGATGTTGGTGACGGTGAGACGTATATCCGGTTAACTATAGTAATATACAGGAATTCCGGTTATTTTCAAACAAGGTCAGTAACAACTTCAAGTCTAGTACGGTAGCCTAACGCATCTTCATATTAAAGAATTCTACAAAGAAGAGGTACTGCGGATCTTAAAACATTTGTATCCGCACATCCACCTGTACTGAAAAGAACCGGTTGCTCCTCGATCGAAAAACGGTTTCGTATGACTAAACACATGATAAAAAAAAAATCCACGGTGCATAGATTTTGGTCAGATTGGTGCGGCCATGGTAGAACTGGAATGGTAGAAAAAATACAAAACTTGGTACTGTGTACAGGGAAATTTTCGCCCCCGTTTTATTTTCGCCCCTTTCGCCCTCATCGTCAATGGGCGAATTTAAAATGGTAAATTAAATGAAAAGAATTATGACGAGACTAGCCGAATTTAAAACCGGGCGATACTGTTTGCAAGTGCATTAGGACGAAAATAATACGGGGCGAAAATAATCCTGTACACAGTATATCAATATTTTACAATTTTTTACACTCGCTATGATGTACTTGTTTGCAATTACAGTATTTCATTAAATAAAATATTGAATTACTTTTTTCGAGTCTGGTTGCTGAATCATCTCCACTTATTTTAACGAAAATTAATTTCTCAATAACTTCATAGACTCGTGATAAGTATGACCTGTCAGCAGGGGAAATTTGTATATTGACTCCCGATTCTTCTAGTGATTATTGCCTTGGTATTTGATATTTTTACGTTCAAATTCATAAAATATTGTTTGTTTTGTTGAATAAATGTCTGGATGTGTAATGAGGGGCCGTCATGGCCGAGTAGTTAGCGTGTTCGACTTCAAATCGAAGGGTCTGGGGTTCGAATCAGCACAGCGCGATGCTGCGGTTGACCGTCCCTGTGTTTCTGATGACACAGTAAAAACCGAGATCCCGTGTCACAGTAGATGCTGGCACATTAAAGAACCCTCCCCGCTCTACGGCCTTAAGTGTCGAGCATAGTCAAAATGTGTCGCCCTTCACCGGTACACGGTGACGTCTTCGTATGAGTGAAAGATTCTTGAGTGAGAGGTTAAACAGCAATCCAACAACAATTGTATATAATGACAATATCGTATTCTATTTTTTATTCAATATCTCGCTGTATTTTTATCCAGTCTAGTTAGATATAAAAGTATTTTATTTGTGTTTATTTTCGAAAAATACAATTTTTGTCGAATATTTCATTTGTCCTCTCACAAAAGTTAGACTGATGAAATACATCCAGTCTTTGGTTTTTCTAAATTTTAAGTCATCGGTGAAAAATCACCCTTGTGTCATTGAAAATAATCTCATGTATTAGAGCGAGCCGCAAACTATTTCAAATCTTTGCTTTGGATATCATTTTGGTTGAAATTCGTCACTAAATAATGCAACATCGAATTACATTCTCTCGAGAAAAAAGAATTTTATACCATTAATTTCTAATAAGAGGAAAGCTACACTTCAGAAATTACCCTTATTACTTTTGAATTATGTAAATTTATGTAAAGATCTAGTTGTTGAAATGCTACACATGAGTGCAATGATGGTCAACTAAACTCTTTAAAATACCATTTCTGTTTTATTTGCTGTTATTATTTATCAAAGTTCCATCAAAGACAATAACCATAAAACTATGATTTTTT